>WAAE01008173.1:10409-44002 GCA_013400495.1 Nicator chloris
GGGGGGGGGGGGGACTGGCCCGGCCCGGCCCTGCCACGCCTCCTGGGCCGCGATGGAGGTGCGGCTTTAGCGGTAAGATTTTAGCAACGGCTGGGGCTTGATTCCGGCCGGGATGGGACATACTCTCCACCTCTCCCCCTGCCCGGGAGTCACCGGCTCGACCCTGCCAGGGCTGCAGCACCGGCAGGGCCCGGCCAGGCCGCGCCAGGCCCGGGGGCCACGCGGCAGAGCAGGACCAGTTGCCTGTTCTGGGGCCGAAAGGAAGTTTCCCGGGCTTCTGCTGATTTTAAGCTTGTGTGACCCAGAGGTGTATAGCTACGTTTAATTGGCCAATCTGGCCATCAATCTTGAAAGTCAGTCACTAATTTGTTTTTACCATCTGTGGTAAACCAACACACACTTCAGTATCTCAAAGTGCTGCCTTCCTCAGATGGAATTTGTCACTCCCAGGATCAATATGGAGAGTACAAGGTTAGACAAGCTTTATGGAGAGCAGGTCTTGAGGTTGAAGCATCATACATATCAGCATGTCACGTTGCCAATGTATTCATATTTAAGTGAGCAGACATCCCATTCTTGGAGCAAAGTCTAGCTATAAAAATTTGCTACAGGTTAATCCTGTTTTTCAGAGGAAATAACGGAAATGAAATTTTTTTTAACAAACTTGACAAATATGTGGAAAAAAGACACACCCATTAAAATGATTGACACACTTAACACTAGATTGCCTGTTGTGGTCTCAGTGCAGAAAAATCAAAATGAACACCCCTGTTTAGCACAAACAATGAATAAATATCTCTCTGGAGAATTAGACCAGTAAAATCTAATTTTGTTAGTCTAATTCTCCAGAGAATTAGACTAATCTAATTTATTAGATTTAATTTTATAAATCTATAAAAATAATAAATTTTATTTATAATAAAATTTATTTTATAACATAATTTATATTTATATTATATTAAAAATAAGATAAATTTATATAATAAGATAAATTTTGCCCTCTAGTAATACATGTCCAGATAACATCAGCAAGTGAACAGCTTATTTAAACGCACAGAGGGAAAGGATTTGTGCCATCCCTTTGTTTTACTACCCCAGCAGCAAGAGCAGAGCACCATGAGGGATTTATTCATCAGGTGTATCAGGTTTGTGATAGGCGCTCTGGTACTGGGACTCGGACTGAAGTGCCTCACTTCAAAGGCATTCTGTGTAGGTAATGCTACAGTAGCTTTGATGGGGACACGGGGACCTGCTGCACTGACACCAAAAGTCAGAGAGCTGAGAGCAAGGGAGACCTGTATAGAAACATAAGATTAACCCTATGCTGCAGCTAGGAAGTGCCAGTACATATCCATGTGTATTGCTCTGAAAAGGAAGAGCAGCATTTTATTTTCCCCCTACAAGTAAAGGTGAGTTTCAACATATGGAGAGGGAAAATGACAAAAATCCTCATTTCCTCTATTATAATTTTGTAGTGGAATTCTCCCTGTTAGCAAGAGCCATAGCTCAGCAGTAACCTGTGGCTGCTGGGAATCCTTTACTTGCATTGTAAGCATTTGGGGATTTTTACTGTGGACTGTACATAGTCCATGTCCTCCAGGATTCCCTGCACATGGGTTGGGGGGTCCTGGTTGGAGGACACCTGCCTCACTCTGACCACAGGAGCATCTTTCTGCCTGCCATTTCTCACTCTAGAGGGTCTCACACTGAGGCCAGCCCATTTCCTCCTCCAACTCATGCTCCTGGCTTATTTCTGCTTGTTTTGCTTTGAGTTATTTACAAGCAATGGTTCAGTGCCTGCTTGCCTGAGGGCTCCCTGGCCAAGCTGAGGAGCAGGAGTGCAGTGTAGGTTGTGGTCAGTCTTACGGAATGGAGCAGCTGGGGTGGACCTTGACCCCTGCCCCATATAATGCAGGATCCTGCCACTACCCTATGGTCCACCAGGACTGCACTAACCCTCATCCCTTGTTCTTCAAAGGGAGTGTGAATTAGTGGGGCAGACAGCAACAGACACCACTAGGCATTGCAGGAGATGGGCAAAAGCTGGCACTGTGCTCCCTCATGGTATAAGGGCTGAAAGTTTCTGTTCTTTGTCTGCATATACATCTGCAAAACTGTCAATCAGTGCTGGGTTTATTGCACAAAAAGCCTTGAGAAAAACTCACTGGTAGGTTTTTTGTGTGCACACTCTGCTTCTCACACTCTGCTACTTGCTTGGTCAAGAAAACATGCTCCTCTTCATCAGCAGCTGATATCCCTTGCACAGGCTTCAGCTGCTTCTTGCTTTCTGAAAAATGGTGCAGCAGCTTTTCCTCCTTCTTTACTTGTTAGGCTATATTGCCAGGGAAGTGATGCTCACTTTACCTAATGGATTAAATGGAGTGATCTTGAGGAATTCAGAGTAGAAACAGCCTGAACACCAACTTTTAGCCACAGGCTGGTCCTATCATGTGCCGCAGGTGTTTATTTGTCATGTCACTGCTTCTCATCTGGCTCTGGCAATTGCATATAACTGACAGGAGAGGCAGGCTTTTTTGTCTTAAAGCGGAAAAAACCCTACTGAGTCCCTTGTGGTTTTCCAACCTCTCTTAATGCTACCTGCACCCAGCATGAATCCAGTAATAAGACAGAGCATTAATCCTGTGATCAGCACAATTCACCATAGTATTCTTTTGTTTATTTTTGGAAACTGGTACATTACTACATGCACATCCTTTTTTCCCAAATCACAGCAAAATCTCTGCACATAACAGAGACAATCACATTTTAACTTGTTATCAGATCAGAAAAAAGAAATGCCACCCTCTGAAAAGGTGCAAGGGTAAAAATAGAAAGCAGCAAACTCCCTGTCTTTGACAAAGTTAGCATACAAAAAATATAACATTTTAAGTAGTTTATTTTCTGATTCTCCTCCCCCATTTTGCTGAAAGGAGACTTTCTCTGAGTGACTGAGCTAAATAATTGAAGTAGTTAAAGTGTCTCTCCTTTTACTCTCATAGTTGCAGTCTACATGTGATTATGAAGGAAAATTACTCGTTTTTTTTTCTGTGTCTGGATAGGAAGAAAACCTTTGATCTAAGACAATATTAAAGTTTCCAGAAAAGAAAGTTAGGGATTTAGGGAACACAAAACTTATAGTGTGGAAAACATTTTGTTTATCGCAGACAGCAGTTCTCAGACAATGAAAAAATATGAATCCAGAAGAGCACAAAACATGGGCTGCAACAAAGCAGATTGGCCTGCAGAAGCTATTCTGGGGACTGTGAAATATACATGCTAAAACTTGGGGGCTGGCAAGACCTCTGAAAGTCAGGCTCTGAGAGACTAAATTGGGATACACAAAATTAGAGACCATTTTTGAAAATATAAGACTGGGTGGAAAATTTTGTACTGTACATAAGCAACATGCCATTTTCACAATCTTATAACAACTCATTCCTAAGCCCATGTTTATTCAAATACCAGGTTTGGTCTGGATTAAGTTATTTGACTAGTCAGAGTTCACAATTAAGGCAAACATAAACCCTAAACACAGTTGTAGAATTATAGCCTGGTATGTGGAAAAAATAGTTACCTTGTGCTTCACCAAGAAATTATTTTAAAAGCATTCCCAGAGAAACAGACATTAAATTTGCTTCGGTGAAGCACCACTGTTTTTCCTTCGGTAACTCTGAGCTGCATGGGGCATGATGGCTTTCCTCCTTCTGGAAAACCAGCCTCTGACATGCAGCTGCAGAGTGGTACCAGTTGATGCAGGGTGACTTAGCCCAGTCAGCTGGGAAGGCTTTTGGTCACCCTGTGGGTTAGTCCCTGGCACCTGTGGAAGCCAGAACAATATCCCATATCGGCAGTTCTGTCCTTCCCTCACAGACAGACATGTCCTAACTCAGACACATGAAATATTTTGGGGAGATGAATCGGCTCCTAACTGTGGGCAAGTGACTGAGCTGATTACGAAGAAGACATACTTCTGCTGTGATTATATGATACTGTCTTGGTTTGAAAGAGAGCTATCTGCTAGGGAGGGGCAGGGCCTCCCTTGGGATGCACAATTCGAACGCCCTCCCTCCAAATTATCACAATTTTGAAAATTAAGGGGGCCCTCAGGTAAAGATATTGGGGCAGGAATAACAGTTCTTTACTAGTATGTATAACAAAACAAAACAAACAACAGCTACTGCATGAACAACAAAACAGAACCAGGAACCTCGAGGGCTTTGCTTCACAAAGCCTGGGGCAATCTGATCTCAGTTCTCCTGCAGGATTCTGAGAGTACCAAGCTGGAATGGTGGGAAATCCTGGGCTGGTGGATGAGATAAATCAGAAGCTCCGTGGTGGTAGCTGGAGTGGCAGAAATGTCCTCAGCAGGCAAAGATGGGATATCCCAGCAGGGCAGGAGGGTGCGGGGCCACCGTAGCAAAAAGGAGCAGCGCCAAAGAAGCAGCGGCAGTGGGACAGGGCCGGTCCAGCTCCAGCAGGGCAGGAGGAGGTGAGCTCAGAGCTCCTGGGCACACGAGCAGATGATGGCAGGCTTCCCAGGACCGGAATTGGTGGTGACAGTGAACTCCTCTCACAGCAAGCAAACAGCCTGGCCGTCCTCCTTCTGATACCTGATGAGAGCAAGAGACCTCCCACCTCCCCCAGCCCCATTGTTTTCCTGCCCCCAAAACTCGCATTAACATTTCCCTCTGAGGCAAACGCCCAGAGACAAAAGAAGGGTAGCCCAGTGCTCACTCCTCTCCCGACTTTTGGCCACCTCTTTTGTTCCGGTCAAGCACCCACAAGTACCAGCAGTTAATCTCCTAGCAACTTATGGGAAAAAAAGTCTATAAGTAATAAAGAAACAAATCTGGTCCCCAACAGACACATACATTGTACAACAGTACGGACCTGTGACAACTCACTCTCCTTTGCTGTTACCCAGCACCTCTCTTGTACTGTTATCCAGCACCAGTTTCAGTTATTGAGACTTCCTTAATAACACGCTTCCTTTTTTAAATTTCCTATGTCTCTCTTACTTTGGTTCCAGGTAGTAGGAACAATGTTGTATTCTCCATTTACATTTAATTTGCCTGTATTTCCCCCTTGCATATTTTGTACAAAAACAATCTGTCAATTTTGCCCTCAGAGAGTTACATTCAGGCAGTCTTCAATTTCTTTTGACCTCTACTGTAAAATTCATTTTGATGAATTATTGATCTCTGGTGCTCCCCAAAGAATTATCATTTGTATCTTCTATAGTTTCTGCCTGTCACTGGCTATTACTGAATTACATCAGCTGGACAGCAGCTCCCAGTAACCAAACCATGTTCCTCCTCCACCCTGGCTTTTTGCATCACCCAATGTACACAAACCAGCCGGCTCCTACAGCAGGTTGCTTTACAAGCCTGGCCCTTGCCCATTTTGAAGGCTTAAATCAAGTTGATTTTTTTTCCTAATAACCTTGGTATGAAAAGCAGCAAAGAAGAAAAAAAAATAGATATTAAGGGGACAAATAATGCAAAAACCAAAATCTATTCTAGCTTTGGACCAGAATTTAGTTGCACCTGGCTATGCTTATTGTCAAGTAGAAACACCTTTATTCTCCTAAACTGATTTAATCTAAGCAGTATCTTTGGGAAGAAAAAGCACCTGCAACCTCCCTAAAACCTCCTTGAAAAATAAAGCAAACCCTTGAGTGTGAATACTGACTTATTCAGCAGTGGGCCTTGGTTGTCATCTCCTCTGTCATTCATGAAGCCAGACCATAATATTGTCATGTTTTCCTATCACCACAAAAAGGGAATTCTTTTCAGCTTAAGATCCTTATTGTGACATCTCAGAGCAATTAGAAGCTTTACAGAAGCCCTTTGAACGTGATTTCTAATCCACCATGGCAATAAGCAATGTTTATGTGTATTAAGCTAAACAGACAACAAAAACTTAGTAGGATTTGAGTTTTAGTCAGATAAAACTCTCTGTACACAAAACCCAAATATAGATATGCTTCATTTAACTGATTTCTTTCCCAGCAATTTTTCTGTGTCTGAAAATGGAAGGTCTACACAAAATTTTTGCAGTGTTTTTAGTTTCATGTTTAAACTGACTTCCTCTGACTTCTTTCACTTTTAATCTGTTTTCTTCTTTCTCCAGGTTCCTGTGGTACAAAAAAAAAAAAAAGGTAGCAAGTGCTGAAAAGGAATGAAAAAATTTGTAAAGTGCAGGAATAAAACCAAAAGAAAACCTAAGATTTAAAAATTCCTGCTTTTGATAATATTTTAAAATAAATATTCCAAATGTGCGTGAAAAATGGGGTTTTTTTCCCAACTTTAATTCAGTCATCCATAACACTGTCTTGTGCTTCCATTCATTGCATTCTCTTAGCTTGTCCAGGAAACTTTGTATTGAAGGAAAGAGCAGGAAAAATCCCAAGCAGAAGCATTTCTTTGCAAGAAAACTCCATTCTTAGTTCACTGTTAAACAATATAAAGAGGACAGGCAGTAAACAGCTACACAGAACCTTCCTCCTGGTCATCAAAGCCTCTTTGCCTTTTTTAGAAAAATCCCTACATTTTACAGCACAGATAGCAGTAAAGAGCAACACCATCTAAGCATACCACCTGTGAAGACAAGCCTTCAAAGCTTGTCTAAAACTCATTTATGAATCCTACTCAAGCCTGAAACTTGGCATATCCAAGCCTTCTCATGAGCTGCAACCCTTTCATGAGTAACACAGGAGTGGGAATTGGCAGAGGCAGGGGCCAGCCCATATGTGGCTTTCTCATGACCCATGATAGGAGCATGCATTGCAAAGTTCAGCCTCATTATCAGTTCCTCACAGGCACTAAACTCCTCCCGGCAATTTTAAATATTTCCTGCTTTCCATGGCTGCTTTATTCTTACCATCTTCCTTCTTTGTGTCTTTTTAGAGTAGAAGAGTGTACCTTGAGTCCTCAGCATAAGACATTTCAATGCAAGACAGCCAGGTATGGCTCAGCAAATCCCACCACTTCTGACTTGATGTCTCTCCATGAAGCAACTCTCAATTAAATGTGTAGAAAAACAGGATTTTTAGGTCAAATGGTAGTATTTCATATCTTCTAGTAGCACTGAAGACTCTAAATGCTCTGAAAACCTTAGCACTATTGCTACATGCCCTGCAAATGTAGTAGTCTAGGACTTAAACCTGCCTTCTTTTTGTAATCTGTCCCTTCTAAATTCATAGGAATTCTTCTCTGGATTTGGTGTTCACAACATGCTTCTTTCTGAAACTAGAAACTTATTTCAGTAAAAGTTAGAAAATTCAACTTGTAATAACAATTCTAGGAGAGAGGATTTTAGGAAAAACACCAGCTGAAGTCATGAGACTTGGCAACGTAAGTTTTTCCTGGTGTAATGACAACACTTTGATGCATCAATGTTGATTGGAGCCAACTGCATCACATCTGAAACATTATCTCTGAAAAATAAATGCTGAATGTGATTATTTTTTCCTTACAGTCACATAATTTCTAATGTTTTCCTAAAAGTTCCGGCTGCTCATCTTACATATGAGAATCATGATGTTTCATTTCTCACAATAAGGCAACAAAAATCTAATCGAACAAAGCCAAGTAGATACATACCAGCTAAGAGAAATTTTTACTGTAACTTGCATCTCATCATCTGTGCACAGGGAAGGAGAGGCAGGGGAACAGCCAAATAACTGAAGAATGGCCTGAATGGAGCTGCTGGCATGACACAGAGAAGAAATATCCTGGGATGCTCTGGGTGAAGGACAGCAGTGGGCAGGGAGGGGTGTTTTTTGTACTGTGCATACCCCTGGTGGGACTACTAGCAGGATGCCAACCACAGCTCTAAGAAAGCTGAACTGAAGCTAAAACAGGTGCAGACATCTATTAGGACAAGCATGGGGAGTTAGTTTTACTGATGAGACAAATATAGCTTAGCAGCACTAGCCTAGCAGAAGAAAGGCTGAATGGGATACAATTACACTTTATAAATATATGTCGAAATTCCAGCATGGCAGAAGAATAATTCAAGCCATAAGACAATGTTGGCACAAGAACAAATAGCATGAAAAAAATTGACAACTATTTTAACTTAAAAGCACATTTCTAACTATCAGAGAAACAGTGATTTGTAGCAGTCTTTCAACAGAAGCGGTAGGTGCTAGTAAGCTAACTACTTTTGTAGTAAAGAGTACATTTAGATAAGGGATTTTAGGAAATTATATCTGCTGTGACAGTGGATGCCCTTTAGGCCCTATGCTCCCAGTAAAGTTCTGTTTGTCTTGGTTGGAAGATAGAAAAGAAATATACAAACATAAAACACTGAAAGCTGAAATGCATGAGAGAAATTAAATAGTACTCCACGGATAACTTCTATTTTTAATCTCCTGAGTTTATGTAGCTTGTATCTGTTTTTTTAATACATAGGCTCCTCATGGTTCAAGCAGATGATTGTGTTTTGATACCAAAGTCCAATGCAATGGAGAGTTGGATGAAATCACCAAGAGGAAGAAAAGTGATCCTTTGTTTATTACTTACTGCACTTTTTTGCAACCACTATGCTCCCTGTCTCACCAATCTGCCCATCTACAGATGGGGTAGCTCGCAAGGATTTCCTCAGCTTTGTCCAAAAATGGAATTTTTCTGCCCAGCAGACACCTCGCGGATCCACGTCAGCCAAGATCCACCACAGCAGACACAGATCCACCTCACCCAAGCGAAAACCAAAACACTGTGAACAAAGAGTCCTATATTGATCCTCTGCTGCAGCTAAGATGGATTGTGCGCCCAACACCTTCCTGGCTAGAATATTCCAAGTGCCTGCTATGCCATAATTTTATCAGAGGAAAAAAAATACCCCATTTGTATCTTCTGCAAGGCCCATAGCAGCCATTTTTTCTGTTTCTAATCTTGCCCAAGTGAGCCCACTCCAGAACCACCTTTTTGGCAATCAGATCAAGTTTCTTCTGCCAGGTGAGGAAAGACTTCTGCTTTGCATCCCTCAAAGGTAGAGGCACGCTTGCCTTCAGCTTCTTTTCACACAGAGTTCATTCAGGGGCTCTAACAAGGCTGCCAGCACCACTAGTCCCACATAACAGACCACCAATAACTGCATGGGTCAGTATTCTGCTAATGGCCTTTGAAGCGAAAACCTGTAACTCCTGTAGTAATTGGCCATAAAGATACTTTGTCTGAGTCACTATGAGAAAGGAGGAAATTTGGGGTTGCAAGGTATTTGCTTCAAGAAGGCACCAGCGTGCTTTTTTGTCAGCTCTGCTGGCATTGATTTGCTGCAGGCAATTCTCAATCAACATATGAAGAGCACTGGCAGGAGTTACCTCCTAATGATAAATAATTTATCAATCAAAATACAGCTCCTAAGCTACATAAAGATCTTATTCCTTCTCAAGAGCCTTATATGGACAAAACATGGAAATGTTATAGCAGGAGGAGGGAAAAAGCTTTATTTAAAAAGGACAAAAATGAAAGCTTCAGGATCCTGTTCATGGTGTAGCTTAAAGTAACTTAGGTAGTTGTCAAAGCTGATTAAGACAGGCCATCTGCAAACACTTTTGATTTGAAACATTCCCCCCTGTGCCAATGGAACAGTGTGTTACAGCTTCCTCACTTCCCACCCTGACAGGTGCTAAGCTGCTCTGCCTGATGCTACCAGTCCCAGGGTAGGGAGAACTTTCCTCCTCCTCCTGCAGCATGAGAGCGCTTACCTAAGCATCACACATTGGCTCTGCTATGCACCAAAGGACAGGGAAGATGTCCCTGCCTCCACACACTGTTAGGGACAGGAGCACCCCAGGGGGAGCTCTTTTACAGGGCCCTTTACAGGTGCACAACTGGGCCCACACTGGTAGGCTGCAGCACCCTGCCAGGTACCCTATGGCAGCAACTTCACCTTCGAAGCACCAGGCCAGCTGTTCACAGCCTTTGGCAAGAAATTTGCACACAAAGCTGTAGGCAGCGAAGGGCTAGCTGAGGAGGAATCAGACATGCTGGTCCACCCCAACAGGGCACAGAGATGGGTGCTGGCAGGACTGGGAGGTGTCTGTGGAGGAGCAGGTCCAGTGGGAAAGAACAGCTCATAGGACTGACACCAAGGCAAGGTGCAGTGTGGTCTCCTGTGCAGTGTGCACAGCGCTTGAGACACAAATGTTTAGTTTCTCCTTAGCAACGTTTCTCAGTAGTTTTGTCTGTGAAGTGTTCTTTGTACCTTGAGGAAGCCAGAAATGCTGGAGTGCCAGCCTCCCAGGGTAGCCAAAAGCAATGCCATCTGTGAGCAGCACAGACAGGGCCCAGGGTTGTCCTGGGCAAAGCACTCTCTGCACGGACCTTTGGAAAAATCTTTCAAATCTTCAAGGCCATTTTGTAAGTGTCACAGCTGGATAAGTACTAGGATGCTTAGAAACCCATTTTTAATTCCAGCTGTGGACTTTACAAACTCTGACGCAGGATTTCTTTCTCATCTGAAGTTTACAAACCCAAGTCTAAAATGGACTCACGCTTTAACCACAAAGGAATTATTTCAGTTGCTAAGCAGGGTGAGCTACAAAACAGTTCTGTCATTGATAAAGGCCCACTTCAGAAAATGTGACAGGACTACCTGTCATGGGGGTGACACCTGACTGCTGCTCACTGAGGACCCTCTGCCTCCAGAAGAAAGCTGAGGTTCACTGTGTGCAGCCTCATGGTGAAATGAGTAGAACAGTGAGAAATGGCTTTGATGTGTGTATAATGCAAAAATATTGGACTTATACTGAAACTTCCAAAAGGAAAAACCAAGCTACATCTCTTTTTTTTTGTTTTGTTTTGTTTTTTTTTTTGTGTGTGTGGTTTTTTTTTGTTTGTTTGTTTTTTGTTTTTGTTTTTTTTGGGTTTTTTTGTAAAGCACTACAAAGGATGCCTGCAGAATTTTTGGGTTTGTTTTTCAAAGAGTCATATATGTGTACACGCATGCATACCTATACATATACATTGTATACACACACACATTCCTTAATTTTGGGTCCTGCTTATCCATCAGGAGCTGATATTAAAGTAGATGTCTATACCTAGAGGGTTTGAGGAAAGTATATTAGTAGCGTCTGCAAGAACCTACAATTGGGGAAAAAATAATTAAATGTGGAATTTTTACTGCAACATTGAAGCTGAAATACAAATATTATGTCTTTCTTGAGACCACTCATTAAAGAGGTAGTCTTAAATTAATCAGTACAATAGTTGAAACCTGCTCAAAAGTCTTTATAAAACAATTGTCAATTGCTTTTCTGCTTTGTGTACATTTCTTTCCCATACTATGTTCAATTACAGTTTAACAGTTCACAGCAGTGCTCTGCATTTAGACAGTCTTAAATGAATTTCAGGTGCTACAGTGTCGGGTCAGGCGATCTCATCTCTGAATGAGAACCTCTGAATTTCCCAGTGCCCATAGTGATAAAATAATATTTCAACAGTTTGCAGCTGCTCCAGACAATATCTTTAGATACCTAAGATAGCTACGTGCAGCTTGCAGATAACCACAGTAAAGAAATGAAAACAGTCTCCAAAACAGGGGAAACAGTTCCCACTCTTGTTAGCAGGAACACTGTATTTGCCACTTCCCATGGTGTTATGCAGAGTTCCAGTACAAAAATTTCTCAACAAAACCTTCCTTAGCTCCATCTCTATCCCAGATTTTCTCAAAAGCAGTGGGAGGTCATGACTGTAGTCTCATTTTCCCCCTCACAGTGATGGACACAAGCCATTGTGCAGCAATGGCAGCACCTGGCATTTCCACCAAACTTCATGCAGAAGTTAAACAACAAGGTTAAGAGCTGCTGCAGACACAGCAGCTGCAGGTGAATGTGCTTTCCCTGTCTTAGGAGTTTGATACTGAGCTAGACTGTTTATTGTTGGGAAAAAGCTAAAGAAACATTGTTTTCGCAGTATTCCCTATCCCAATGTGTTTGATAGTTGGCAGAGGTCCAAGATTCACCACAGCCAGAGGCTGTAAAGCACATCTTAAAACAAACAAACAAACAAACAAGCAAACAGCCGACAAAATCAAAGAGAGAAAATGGCATAGAGAAACTCCAGTTCCAAGAGTGGCAGAGGAATTCTGCAAAAGAACAGAAACCAGTTCCACCAATGCCACTTTCACTCTGATATAGCATATCTGATGGCTGGGAGATGTCTAGTACCACGCACTCGAGAAAAAGACAAGGAATGTTCTTCCTCTTAGGAACAATAAAATTAAATTATGCTAGCAGCATAACAGCACTATATATCACATTTCAAAAAGAAATGTATAATAATGTTTATAAAGTTCTAGCTACAGAAAAGATTCTTTAATGCTATCTTTTAATTATTGGCAGAGTTTAAATGACAGGCTTTCAAAAGAATGTTTTTCCATTGAAATAATAGTTGATCAATTGTTTAAGACACTGAGAAGCATTTAAGACTTTACCATTCTCGACCCGATACTGCTGAAATTCTTAAACCTCCACTGAACCCCACATGGATCATGCTTACCCAAAACTTGGCCATATTTGTCTTACAGTTGCCTTTTTTCCTTCTCCATACCAACTCACGACCATAGGCAGCCCTATAGACACATTCCATAGTACTTTTTTAATTTCTTAAGTTTTGAGCAAGAGTAAAATTCCTGCTGGATCTTTCAAAACAGATCTTTAAAAAGTGGGACAAGATAGCATTTTGAAGAGAACAGCATCTGTAAGTGAACAACACAGTGCCTGATGATTATTACACTTCCTGCATTCTTTACTGGGCTTTCTGTAAAAAACAAGAGATGCACAGCTGATATCCAAAGGGAGAGAGATTTTTCACAAAAGGAAGCACTGTGGAGATAACAGCAACTACAGACTGTCATTCAGAGTGGGATTCCAAGGGTCCCATTTTAGGGAGGGATCTGAGCTCTTAAAGATTAGGAAGGAAGTGCTGGCAGAAGGCAACACAAATTCCCCACCAGCTACTGGGAGTCTCAGCAAATGGCATAGGCCAAAAGCCAACTTCTAAACAACTGAAATGAAGTGAGATGGCCCTGACCCTTCTTCAAATGAAAAAACAAAGGTGACAAAAAGAGTGCAAAAGGATTGGTAAGAGGATTAGATAGCTGGAGGTAGTTGGTCTTTTTTCCATAAAGAAGTTTAACTAAAACCAAAAAAAGGCCTTTGTCCTCAGAAGAACACAATCACAAAAAAAGAGGACACAAAGATGTAATTTTTGGCTCACTGCTCTTCGGGGCTGTAAACTGTATTTATCTATATTTAATACTGATGGGGTTTGTGGTCTAAAATCTCCCAACTATGCTGAATACGAAACACTAAAAAAGTCCAATTAAAATCCCTTGATTTCAGCCTGGACTCACCCAAACAGAAGCTTTTCAGAGAAACTGCTCTGGGTGCACACAAACATTACCAAGTAGAGAATGTGGCGAATCACTTACAAGACAGTTCTGCGCTAAATGGTAAAATTACTCTGGATGTATTTGTGAACAGAACTTAGCTCAGTCTAGCCTGGTCCATATGTTCTCATTCTCCTGGGACTTCACAAAGTCAGACAAGCTCTGAAAACTCAGTCTGACACAAACATTCATGCAGAAATTGGATCTTTTTAAAGCAGATTTAATAAAAATAAACACTGTACCTGTCTCAATCAAGTATTTCTTATAAAATCAGACCTCCTGTTATTTAAAAAAATCTTTCAAAGGCAGCTAAAAAAAGTTAGAACAGCCATGTCCACAAAATTCCTGCCAAAGATCTTTTCTCTCAAATATGGGGCAAATAAAAATACAAAACATATTACTTTCTAAGTCCTGGGAAGAACTTTAGGAGTTCTTCAGGGTAAAGGCAGCCTTTGGGCAATAATCAAGGCTGTCAAGACACAAAGTAGTAGAAAAGTCATCCTCAAGCAATGGGTGATTGCTACACACAGACACCAGCAAGCCAGCTTGGGGACAAAGGCTCTGCTGCCACTGACTGAGCAGGCTAGGAGAAGGCCTTTCCACATTCAAGAAATGTCAGCATTCCAAGGGCTCTCTTTAGGACTACCAAAAAACCCAAAGTACAGTGGAGAGAATTAAAGTAGGACATAAAATTTTATTCTGAAATTATCTCTGGCCACAACAATAAAATGTAACAAATATTCACTAGAACAGTCTTAACTCCTGTCATCAGCTGTACAATACATACAGTAGCATAAAACTGGCCACTAGGATTAAAACCCACCTCAACATCTTTAATGTTAAGTGGCAACAGCAGCATCTCACAGAAAATTATACATAAATATATACACAGTCCACATTCAATCATTTTTCACGTTTGCAGCAGTTGCAGCATATTACAGTCACGTGTCTAAGTCATTGCCCAATAAAAACCCAAGCTATTGCTTAGACACAATTGTAGCAGTTGAACTGAGTAATTACAATTTGTAGCAGAGATGTACAAGCCCCTAAAAACAGTAATTCACAAATGTTATTTTATTTAAATGCTACCATAGCATTACACTGGGCAATATTGTAATCATTGCTGACTGTAAAAAGAGTTCTTTTCGTATTTATCACAAATACTACTAATGAAAAAAGAAATTAACAAACGGAGAGCATTAAATAATGCACACACTTTCTTAAAGATTGCAATATTGCCCGATGCTACTTGTGTCTTTTAAGTGTTTTCAACATTTCCATGAAGTCATTTATAACTCCAAACCACCCACCAAAGTAAAGTGGCTTAAGTGCCTTGCACCCAAATTATAAAAATCCCTGGTCACTTTTATAAGAGCCAGGCACATATAAAATGCACTTTGGTTCATACCAAATGCCCTGGGATTAAATCACCCTATAAAACTGAAGAGTTTGAGGTAAATTTTTACAAATACAGTTGATTTCTGTCTAGCGTCACTATAAGAAAAACTATTAAAAAAAAATCAATTTGGTGTTAAAGTACAACCAATGAGGAGGGGCCATCTTTAACCCCTTAATGAGATGGTACAAGAACACAGTGTCCTCACCACCCCAGCAGTGTAATTGCCTTATTGTTTCTAGTAAGGCCTCGATCATCTACAGGATGTTTTAAGATAGGTATAGCACTTAAAAATAGATGAAATCTACTAAGCAGTATTCCAAGGGTGAAAGAGGCTAAGATGCATTTGTAACAAAAGGCACATTGTTAACACCAAGAGCACAATCCATCTTTTATCCTTAATCTATACATCTTGCATCACTCTCTTGTTCCAACGCGTAAGTGGTAATGAACATACCAGTGGCGCAAGAAACTGAGCCAAGTGAGACTGCAACCAAAGACAACACTGTGCTGTTATTAAATCTCAAAATAGCTCAGACATCCCCAGACAATGGTAACATGAGACTAAGCACTATTTCCAAGCCAACTTCTATCAGCCTAATTATCAGAGACCTTGGAATAAAATCACATCTTAGCAAAAGGCAACATCCTTCCCTCCTCTTCCCCACTTTTTTTTACTGGGATAAATAAGCTACAATAAAATGCAGCTATATCACTTGAAAACCTTGATGTAGCTGCTCCTTTAGTATAGAGGAAGTTCCACTGTATCTGGGTTAAAAAAATAGCTCTTCACACTATATTTTGGCCTTTAAGTTTCTGGTAGCATTTATGAAGAAGGTGGATCATAAATGCATTATTGGCATTAAGAACTGGTTACACAAAAAAGAAAATGTAGTGGTTGTAGCCCATTAATGACCCATGAACATCAAGAATGTTTTCACCTTAAGTTGCCACAAAAAGCAGGAACATGTATCAATGTCTGCTTTAAAAAATATCAAGTGAGATGGTTCTTCTTTCACCCTTTACATCAGCATCCCTATTTCCTGACTTTTGCACGAAGAATTAGATAGCAAGGAGTGGTAAAGCCAAGCACGTGGTGGAGGAAGTAGATTCCCTGTTACTGTAGAAAAATACATAGTATTGTATTCCCACAGTCATAAGAGTTAGTTAATTTTACATTAAAATTACTATCTCTCTTTTCCAGACTGACAATTTACTAACCATAATTTACTGAATTTTCATATTCTAAACTCCACTTTTCTTAGAAGTATTATTATATTTCATTTTTAACATGATTTCATACATGTTTACATATTGCACTTATACATATTGTATTAAGTTGTGAACAGTTAACACTAAATTTAATTTGACTAGAGGAAGGAAATTATTTTAAAAAATAAGAAAAATGGTTGATTGACAGTGTAGTTTTTACATTTATCAACCAACAAATAACATCCTCTACTCAGAAATTATTTTTGAGCTTCTTTAGGTGTTGACTTTTTGGCAAGAAGTTCAGCAATATGTTTCCTGAGAATTCTGTCATTTTTTTCTTTGTATCTCTCCCCCAGTCTTACATTAAATTAAAAATAAAACAAACGAACAAACCAAAATTATTCTGTTAGTGGTAAATTAACGAATATGAAGGAGAACTTATCCACAAACTTTCTTGGCCTCTCAGGGGACCATGCTTCAAGTAATTTTCATAATTTGTACAAGTAACTCAGTAAAATCTGTGCATATAAATGTTGTTTGTAAGTAAAGTTACTGATGTTTAATGCAATCCATTCTCGTATGTCTTGTTCTAACATTCATAAACCCTTCTGGATTGTTCTACTTTGTTTAAAATTCCCTTTTCGTATGTTTTATACATCCAATGTAGTCCACAGCCACTGTACGCATTAAAATACTGATCTCAGATTTCAAACTGTTCCTGCTGAAAACATACTACAACATGTGAATACCTCTCTCATAGGTCAAGATAGTATTTAGTAGACCATCTTTCTTCCATGAATGCAGTTAAAAGTAAAAAATAAAAACCAAGCATTACCACACACATATGAAAAAATCTACACACATCTCTAACTGTTCTTTCAAAGTTAATTTTCATCTACAAATGCCAAAGATTAAATCAAATTCCAAGCACTTAGCTTTCCTTTGATAATGTCCCTTTACTAGAAACTATCTAGGATGGTGTCTTCCAACTGAAAAGCTTTCCACTGAAGATCATTCATTCTACAATTAAGCTGTTGAAGGTGAACTACTCTACAGCAAGCAAAGTAGTAACATCGTGTTTGCACCTACATGCAGATTTGATCTGAAGTGTAAATGTACCACAGAAATCACAGTCGCTTAAACACTGTCAGAGGAAATAAAAGCAACCTTGAAATCCATTAGTTTAACAGTCTGGAAGTTGCAGTATAAAACTGACAGAATAAGCACTTCTACGTGATTTTGGGAGATCAAGCTGCACATTAGAAAAGAAAGGAGAGATGGGGGAAAAAACCCCAAAAAGGAATAAAGGAGAACCTGTGTGAATGCTCAGTGTTACAGACCTGAAACGAAGTTCAGAACATTTTGCTTTACCAACAATCAGCCACTTTCAAATTCAGAGAAACAGACATATTGCCATTTTCATGCTTTCCAAGACTACCTGTTCCTCTCACTCTACCACATGGCATGCAAGGTAAGAGAGTAATTTTAGCCCTGGTGTTATATTTTGCATTATGTTTAAATGATCATTTTAATCAAAACCCATTACTTTTAAATAGAGAAAGTATTCCTTGGGAAGTGACAGCATCTTTAGTGATACCACAACTTTCTCTGGGCTACCACATAAAAAAATGACAACAGAACATGCTATGGCTCCACTTCAAACTACAAGTTTACAAGTGCTTAACTGTATTCTTTCAGTATTCTCCCTGGAGTCCAGTCAGTCATAGATGTGAGTGTGCACAGAATCCAGACCAAACCCAAAAAATCCGTAAGGTAGTCTTTTAAATTTACCCCAGGTTAAAACTAATATGAACCATGGAAGAGAAAGGTTAATATCTTTGATACCACACTGCAATGAATGACAGTCACATTGTAACCAGTGGCCTGCCACTGATGTTTATTACTGTGTCACACTAGTTACAGTAAGGCTAATTGTACTGTAGAAGACAAACATTTTAAAAAATAAGTAGAAAAACTTAAAGCATTGTCCCCGTACTTTTATAAAAACAAAATTAACATTTTAAATTACATTTAAAATGAATGCTGAAAGATACAAATGAATAGATTTATTGAGCAAATAAAAATGCATATCTGAGCTAATTTTTCATACAAATAAGGCTCAGCCACATTCTATCTCTCATATTAACAGCATTGGGTTTTACAAACTCAGCTAACAAGTTTTGGCAACACTGTTCTTTGCTGAATATTCCCATTGGCATCCGTCATCTGTGCCAAATTAGTCCTCAATTTTGAAGCTGAGCTTGAAGTCGGAGGTAACTTGGAAACCGAAGTTATAGCACCAGTACTCTCTGTAATTCTCTTTGCTGAGGCCTTTTCCCCAGTTGGAGGTTTTGGCAACCGTCTCCTTAGCCAGGGATGCCGCAAAGCCTGGCTGGGTGTCATACGGACAGCAGGATCCCATTCTAAACACTGTTTTAAGAAGTCAAGGAAGAGGGGATCATCACATCCCTTTAATGCATTAGCCCACTCTCTGCTCTCTGGTGGGCCACGCAGTTTTCCCCTCCGAGAGCGTCCACCATTAAGTATTACAGAGCCATCAGACAAGGTTGTGATGCTGCAATAGCGGGGATAACCCTTAGAGCTCACAAAGTTTTTCGCTCGCTTGGATGCATCTAAGAGTTTTGGAGAAGGCATGCCCAATAGTTCAATCATACAAGCCAGCTGGTCTCCTTCATCTTCTCCAGGTAAAAGCGGATAACCTGTCAGAAGCTCTGCTAGGATACAGCCCAAGCTCCACATATCTATGGGCATCCCATAACGAGCACCAAGGATGACTTCAGGTGCACGATAAAACCGTGACTGAATGTAAGTGTAGACACGCTGATGCTCGTAACAACTTGAGCCAAAATCAATCACTTTAATACCACTTCTGCCCTGTTGTTTCAACAGAATGTTCTCAGGTTTAAGGTCACAGTGAATGATTCTGTTTTTGTGCAAAGCATCCAAGCACTGTAAAATTGAGTGGGCAAACTTCCGAACCAAAGGTAGGCTAAAGCCCTGAAACTTGTTTTTCTTTATTAATTCATAAAGGTTCATGCTCAGCAACTCAAATGTCATGCAGATATGGCTGCGGAATGTGAAGTTTTCCAACATGTGAATAACATTCATGTTGTTATCCTTATCTTGTTTCCGGAGATGTTCCAGGATCTTAATTTCTTCCGCAGCTTGGCGGTGGAAACGTTTTTCATTTCTCACCATTTTTAGTGCCACATGCTGATGCATCTTGTGATCATAGGCCTTCACCACCTGTCCAAAGCTTCCTTTCCCTATAACTTTCAGGACTTCATATCTGTATGCAATATGATCATGGGGTACTTGTATGTAAGACCCCTGGTCATCATCATACCCACAGTTGTTTGAACCACCAATCACACCTTGCCGCTTCTTTGCATTTGGACCCAAGAAGTATATTTCAGGGTAGCTAAAAATCTCATGATGCTCAAAAGCTGTTAATTTTTGCATGTATTGCTTCATTGCTTGCTCTGGTGTGATAACAGAGGCTTTCACCTTCCCTGTTCCATCTGTAGATTTTAAAGAGCTGGAGCTCCCTTGTCGCCTGTGGGCACTCTCTGACTGTCTGTCCTGAATCACTGGCAATCCAGACTTGCCTAGCGTTGTAAGTCCATTTGGCTGTGTTGTCAGAACCGTTCTCTTGTTACTATTATCTTCGAAGAGCTGCTGAACCTGGATTTGTCCATGGCTACCAACATGTAGGTGCTCGTTCATTATGTGCTTACTACCTCCAACCTAAAATTGAAAATAAATACATATCCAGTTAACAAGAAAGACATGAACTCCATGCTTCAACATTCACTCTGCAACCCTCCATTCTACCTAAATAACCTCAAAACAAAGTGTCTTCTTAGATGCCAATTGTTTACAGAGAATCTAAAAAATACAGCACATATACTGTGATACAGCTGGATGCTATTAAATTTCCTGATTCTTGTTTCTCAGATGCTATTTTCATGACTCTCCAAAATGTCTGCAACAAGGCAATCACGAATGTGGTACCATGAGAAGCTAACAATATGTCCAAGGAATCTTCAAGGCAGCAGACCTGTAACATCAAGATGCATGCCTGAGGGACATCAGACTTTAAAAAAAATAGTAGCAGTTTTACAGATGCTGAAGATAACGTACAATGCCTGCTAGAACTTACATGGCTTACACTCTAGTCACTGTTTTCTGTTTTCAGAAATCAAAATTTTAACTTGTTCCTAAATTTGCTCTATATCAAAATTTCCAGATATATTTTTAAGCAATAAGGAATGTGCTGTGACATGCACAAAGAGGAAAAGAACCCACACATTTCTGAAGTTCAAGAATGTAACTTATTGCTTGCAATTGAGACAGTCGCAATTCAGCAAAATATTCCAATCAATAAAGAATAATCATATCCCTTAGCATTTTCCCAAACCAGTCTAACAATAACTTCTAACCAACATTCGATTTGGGGCCTTATGCAGACTTGAGCAGAGAGCAAATCTTTGCCTTGAGGAACATATAATAACTTTAAAGGAATGGAAAAAAAAGCACTAATAGATTTTAGAAATTAGATTTGCTCATGACAGTGCATACAAGGGAATAAACAGCAGCATTCAGCATTTTCCAGCAAACAAACACCAAAGTACTGGGGTGTGAAAACAACTACTGCTCCAAACCTATTATTTTTAAGAAACAAGAAATTTACAAGCATATCTGCTACTAAAATAGCTGTTTTAGAATTCCTCATTTGCTCTCTAGTAGAGGATAATTAGTTTGTCTTCTGCCTGGTCTTACACAAATGTGGGAAGAGTTCCCCTCCTGTCTCTCCAGCTGATTCACCAGTCTTAATATTTATGTCAAATTACTAGCGAAAAGTTCAGTGATACTGTCAGACAGATGATCAAGCCAGGGTTGAGGGCACTTTTCATCTGAACCGTATTGTTTTTTCTATGCAGCTAAGGATAACACATTCCCTATTCACTTAGGGTTGCTGAAATGAAATCAGAAAATGACAGTTGTGTGCTGTGATATGAGGCAATGAAACCTGTGCTGCAACAGCATAAGTGCTTCCTAATGAGAAAACCCAGACATGCAAGGCAGGCTTCAGCATACTTTGTGCTTCTGTTAAGATATCAGTCTGATACAGCAGAAGCATATTTTTGTAAATTCAGTAACTTGTTCCCAAAGACCTGCCAGCTGGACACCAGCTTCACCTTTGGACAGTATTTTGAAATTTGCAGCTCTGAAACTCACATAATGTAAGAACAAGGGCTCTTGAGGACTGCTTCTGACAAGCTGACTGCTCTTCTGATTCCGCTTTGACTGATGCTGAATAACTGGCTCGTTCATCATTGGAGTGTATGTTTTGTTTGCAGAGAAATTTAACCTCACACTATCAAATTTGATCAATCCCACAGAAAGCACTACCACACAGTCAAAATTCAGAGCAAAGATGTTTGTAACACTTAAGCACAATGAAGATATACAGGAAATCAGCAAAAACCCCCTTCCTAGTTTGAGGTCTCAAAAGCACCAGAAATTAAATCATTGAGAGGACTTACCATGCCTACAGGCAATTCCTTCAGGTCAAGTCTGAGGCACACTGCAGTAGCAGTTTCCTGAAGGTTGCCCTGATCCTTTATATAAACAGCAGTTACTGCAAAGAAAAAAAAAAAATTTCCCCCAAAAGCTGCTACATCACCCATTTCAGAAGAACCAGATCCAGGCAGTAAGATGTGTCATAGGTTCAACACATCCAGCACTGCAGAACTGTACAAGAACTGTACAAGAAAGGCATAATGAAGCAGCAGAGTAAATATAAAATTCCAAAGACTCAAGCTAGGAAATTCTAGGTACAAAAATTTATTCTCCCATACTAATTGAACAAAAGCTGAACATATCTAGACAAACTGGGAGTAGGCAATATAATGCAGAGAATTAGAGAAAGAAAGAGTATCACTGCAAAAGTAATCTTCAAGAACTTTTTAACCCAAGTACTCATTGCCACAGCTCACATCTTGATTTTTTTTTTCCTGAAGTCACCTGTTTTCAGAGTTAACTATTTGCCACCCTTCCTAAGCACTGCTTTCTTCAGTATATGTACTGAGAAGTTCTTCAGGGCTTGGAAAAAAACCTGTATACTGATTCCCTCTCAACAGGGACTAAAAAGTTCTTTTTCTAAAAGTGTGTTTGTGAACACGTTCTAAAGTGTAAACCATGTAGCTCTGCTTCCTGCATCTTCATGCATTCATGGTTTCTCTTGCTGCTGACAGGTTGGCTTTTTTTCCAAGCAGCAGAATGAAATCACCAGCATTATTCCAACTTCAACCCAAATCCAAGTAACTGGTTTTGCTAGTTTCAGTCAGCTGCTGCTTCAGAATGCAAATGCAGATGCAGACAGTAGCACTAGTTTTCTTTGTAGAAAACACCACATTGGCACAGGCTCTATTCCAAAAGCTGCACAGAAGAAGAGAGCCCACTCTTCTTTCAAAAAAGCCCAACAGGAGTTTTAGAGCTATCAGACACAACCACAACACAAGTCCATATGAAAAATTGACTTTTCTCATCTATTTACAACCTGGATGAGGGTTGGATTTGCACCAGTCCTTTGCTCTGCCTATCTACTTCTGGCTACTTGGGTGTCTGAGATTGCTGTCAAGTTCAGGCTTGCATTGCTCACAAGTTCCACAGGCCTCAGCGTCAACAGCTGCTGAAGCTTCTGAACCACCACTAATGGGCTTGGCAAGCAAAAGACTACAGCCTTCTTAGTCCAGTACCAAATTGTTCCTAGTACACAGAAGTCCATCAGCCTTTCAAATCAAACCACAAGCCTGAGAGGTTTATAACGTCTCCATTTTGCTGCTGTAGATAGACCCAAAAATTCCAGAACCAATAACCTACACAACTGATCACCTGCATGCACTTATGAAGCTTACAGATTATATATTGTTTGTCTGTGCTCAAACCCATCCACAACTTCTAAGATCTACATATTTTTGTAGCACATATATGCAAAAACCTACTGTTGCAGGTCTATAAAATATATTGAAATAACTGGTGAGCTTGAACTCATCTTCTTGAATCTTCTGACACCATCAATTACATAACAGCAAACGTTACAATGCATTGTTTCTTTTCTTTCTTAACAGTTTCTCATAACTTCAAAATCACCATTAAGATTATACTTTTACTTTGGTATGTTCATTTTATGGAAGTTGATGACTATGCCGAAAACATTCACATAATCTTTGAAGTAGATACACCAAGCAAAACAAAACTACATCCTAAACTATGATCAATAATTAAAAAAAAAAAGCAACAATAATTTGAGAGTGATATTATTTGGGTTTCTTTTGGTTTGTTTTGCCTTTGTGAATGGATTTAGGAACAGAAATAGAACAGTAACTTACTATACTTAGGCTACAGACCTGTAACAACATGGAAGCAGCATAAAAATGAATCCAGCCTGCTAACAAGGTGGCAAACAAGGTGCAGTACACTCATCCAATGCACTGACCTGTTTCAAGACTTTACAAGACTACTTATAGGACTGAACCCCATAGGAGCATATACCTCTTCTCAACTTTACCCTCCAAATGCATCAAGATATTATGTAATCGTATCATAGGTCATCTTTGTAACAGTCGCTTCATGTGATTATTAGCACCCTATAAAACTATCCAAGACAGACACATGAATCAGCTATATATTATTTTGAGCAAAACTACAGAAAAAAGATTTTGCTGTCAATCAAAATCTAAAAGGTTTGCAAAATTAATCTTAATAATAGGGCAATCATGATGGCCTGCTGAAATATTGCACAGGAATAAGATGTCATTGTCTGCTATTACTTTGCCCAGATGAGGACAAAGGGAGAAACAGTGTTCTAAAGTACTAACTTAATTAGTTTTTTTTAAAGAATAATTGTTACACTGTATACCCCTTTCTTTACAGCATTTCTGGGTGTGCCAGTTTCAGCTCTACTGTATCAAACACAAGGTATCAGGTGTAGCATGCTTCACTGCCTATTTTGTTGACTACAAAACAAAAGCCTGAGGAAATGCACAAAAGGCCTTCTTTTTCCTTAATAAACTAATTCTGCAACATTCCTCTGTTCAGAACTAAAAATACTTGTTAATTAGTACAATGTTGGTAATACTGGATTATCCCTAATGGTTTTATCGTGAGTATGGGTTTTATACACGAAAAAAGACTAAGCCTTTGTTGAGCTTGTGGCTCAACAAGAGTGGTAGAAGGAAGACACCACTCAGATTTTTGCTGTTGTTGTATCTGGTCCATATAAGCTTTTTTTTTGAAAAGTTAACTTCATATAGCAAGTATTTTCACAGACTGAATTATGCCTCAAGAGCGATACTGATTCTTAAATTTTTTCATTCTGTTAGGGGTGAAGTGAGTTTGAATACTTCTACATTTGAATACACCATACATTTATTGCACATGATGAAACTCAAAAGGACAGTCAATGCACACTGAATTGAACCTCTTGGTTTAGGTGAACTACACAAGTATGAGAGATGGGCCCAAAAGTACTGCAGTCCCCACAGCACCACAGTCACCATCTGCTGGAACCCAAATTTCACAGCTGATACCCACAGCCCTTGAAAGTTAAGACAGCCTCATATTCCCTCTCAATACAACATTTAAATATAGGAAGAAACATCCAAAGAAAACTACATATAGTACAATCCAGGTCATGACTGCACAGTTATTTCCACTCAAATGTGACAGCATTTCTGTGGCAATTTATACATGAAAGCACCACAAAAAGAAGGTATTTGCTTTGGTTTTCCCTGCTTTAAAGCAGATGACAACAGCAAAAATTGGCATGTGACCTACCAGATCTTTGTATCAACAGAGTCCAGGAATCTCTGTTCCATTATAATGTAGGTCAATTAAAAAAAACTAAAATTAAAAAAAAAATCAAGATTAATACGAGTGATGCAAAAATACACAGATAAACATTCAATGCCGGTTGCCAAAGAAAATAGGCTTGCTGTACAGAAATCTTAGGGCTTGAAGGAGGGAGGGCACTGAATCATGCATTGCAAATGGGCTGTTTTACAGTACTAGACAGGAGGATAAAAACATTAATACTACTATACTGCAAGAGGAACAGGAACAGTGCAGAATGCCGGAATACATGCCAAGTAGGAAAGAACAGAGACAGAGCTAGGCAGAAGACAGAGATGCATCTGGAAGAGGGACTCAGTTTGGGATTTACACAAGCAGAGCAGCAGGCAAGCAAGATAATCTCTACTGCAGCATGTCGACTGGATGTGAGAACACCATAACGAAATAGGAGAGAATGAATGGAAAAAGGTTCACATAATCAAGGCAAGAACTTAGCACTTCTGAAGAGAAAGCAATGACTTTGAAAAGGAAAATGAAGAGGACAAGGGGTTGGAAATAGGTTCATGTTTTCCACCAGGAGGAAAAAACAGAGAGCCATGGATGGAAGTATACAAAAATAAGCCTAGGATGAAAGCACATTTAAAAAAAAATAAACAAAACCTTTCCCTAGTACAACACACAACCCTGCCTGCGCAGCAACAAAAGCCGTTGTGCTTGCAAAGACTGTCACCAAAACCTCTGTCCCATTTTATGAAGCTTGTGTGAAACATCATCTTTTCCCCTTCTACCCATGCTATTTATAATCTGCCAAACAATGAAATTTCACTTGACAGTAGGAGACCACAGTTTCAGCAGAGGCTGGATCACACAATCAAGAAATACAACAGGTAGTTGATTTCTTCTTTGTCTGCATTAAAGAAAAAAGCCTTTAGCTTAAACAAAACAATGTAAACCTCAGTTTCTCTCACAACTAGTATACATGCTATGCACAGTTATATGTAACACCAGCAGTTCACCCACTTAAGCACACCATAACGTCTCAAAGTTTGAAACACAAACAGAAATACTGTGGGTTTAGCTATTACAGAAGCCACATAGACACAACAGAGATGAAAACAGGATAAACAAATTAACACAAAGAAGGAAAATAATTTAAGAAAACTGAAAGTACCCATTTTAAACAGGCCTGATTGGAGGAAGTGGTGGGATGCAAAACCAATGGTTTCAATCTGTCAGTGTCAGCTGAGGTCAGTAGGCCTAAGTTTACAGAACAGATACTGCTCCCCCCCCCCTTTTTTTTCAGGTTAAAATCCATCATTCTGGTGTCATATCTGATCCTTACCACAAGAAGTTATGTTAGCCAACCACAAAATAACCACCTACAAAGGCAGCATGAGGCATTTCTGTAATACCACCCAAGGCGAAATAAACACTGTAGAGTAGGCTCTTTATCACAAAAGAAAGACAGACTTTGGAACAGTCAGAATCTAGAGGGACATGATGCATAGGCATATAATGCTTGATCATTCCAAGGTGCTTCCATAAGTACACATATATATGCTACATATAAGCATATGCACATATACACAATCATATACTTGTAAAGATACTTGAAACACAGAAATTTAACACTTAAACACCCCTTGAATGCTTTCATAAAGACTGCATCTTTACATATATATATATATATACGCACAGACACTATAAATAATACACATACACAAAATCTTTGTATAAAAACACCAAAATTCTGTACTTCCAAAATGAGTAAGTAGTCACAAATAAACAGCTGGACCACCATGCTTTCACAAAGCTTAAATTAAGTCTGGATTCTGTTACAAGTGAGCCCCTGATATTTGTGGGCCCTGCTGTAAAACCACTTGCATGATTGGTGCCCAGGCTGTTTGTACTATGTTCCTTCTTTTATAATTTTATTTTAAAAACCCCTAAGCTGTTGCCCCAACACTGAAATCAAGCAGCACTTAACTGGTATACGAATGTGAAAAAAATTGGCCTTTTATACTAACAAACAATTCAAACATATACTCTAGCTACATAAACATACAATGAAGTTGATCTCAAGTATGCAGCTCCACTCTGAATTTGCAGAATATTCCTCATTCCCTTTGAGAATACCCTATATATGTACTGATTTTTTTTAAATTTAAGACACTCTTGATATAAATGGATTTGAGTAAGATGTTTTATCCCTGGAGTTACATGGAACTAATATCACTGAAACACTAATATCTAAATGCACAGTTTCACCTTCCACTAACCCATAATCACGTTACTATTTAAAGCTATGCCGTATGTTTACAAAGATAACATGGGAGCATCCACGAAGAACTCATTAATTCTATGAAAAGTATGCCATCAATGCCTTTTAGGGACAGTATGAAATCTTTCAGAATTTAAAAGGAAATGTATGCAATAAAAATTTCAGAAATTTAGTGTTAACATGACAGTATATAGACCTCTCTCTACTCTGTCATGCCTTCAGGACAGAGATACCTCCTGTTACCCATATATAGTGGCATACTTGGGAAGTTTCATTCCTAGAAGATGAACAAGGAGTGGGAGATAACGTGAGCTATCACAGAACTGGAAAATAATGTCCTTTTCATGCCATCAGCGGTTATTTCTTTATAGGTACACTATTGCAGCAATAAAGGCAGATTCATCCAATCACTGTCCCTGAGCACAGTGATAGCTGTTTCTAGGGAAGACTGCAATCGGCCTGAGCTAATCAGACATGTAAAGCGGAGTGCAGCCTTCATTTTTCACCACAGTTCATACGACACTTTAAACACAGTGACTAACCTCATCTCACAAAATGCATTCACCAGAACATCTCCTCTATGCGAGTGTGAAAGATCGAATTTGTCACTTAATGAGACACAAAATCAGACTGAAGGGGAGAGCGGGCGGGAGGGAGGGAACTGGGGAGCGAGAAAGCAATGTGTACAATTATAGAGTCCCAGCCTCACAACAAGCATACACATTTCATCGGAGCCTGCAGAAATCAAACGCACGTTTCTCCAGCACCACGCGCCTCGGGAGGCCCATGTGCGCTCGATCCCGCCACTGGGGACACCCGGCGAGCAGCGCCGCAAGACCCCGGGGCCAGACGCCCCTTACCCGCACCCCGTCCACACCCTCCCCTGCCCGGGCTCACCGTGTGGGAAGCGTTGTTGGCCCTGAGCGGCGGCAATGCGAGGGGCGACGGCGGGCCGGTCCCAGCTCCTGCCCGGGAGACCCCAGCTCCGGTGCCCGGGGAAGACGGTAGCGGGCGGCCGCTGTCCCCTGCCCTGCCTGGGGAGAGCAGAGGAGTGAGCGCGGCGGGCAGCGGCGGCCCCTCGTGCAGCGAGCCCGTCGGGGCGCCGGCGGCTCCAGCACTCGGCTGGCACCGCCGCCCGTCTTGCTTCGGGCAGAAGCCATTAAAAGCTAATCACGCCACGGCGCACACACGCACCAATCCGGCTAATACGGAGGGCGGGCCGTGCGCGCCCGGCTAAACCCTTCATACGAGATTAACCTGCCACCGGCACGCACCTAACCGGGAGAACGAGCCGGCTCTGCTCCACGTACGCCTCGGGGCTGGACCACTGCCCGCGCTCCCGGCCTACCCCCGAGCCGTCTGGCTGTACCAGCGAAATCTCAGCGCCGCCGGGGACCTGCCAGATCACAAGTCTGCCACGGGAAGCGGCGGCGAGCACCGCAGCCCCTTGTCAAACGCAGCCGCTCCGGCACTTGCGGCGATCCATAGTTCTCCTTCAGTCGTTTCCCTACGTGATTTCCCCCGCTCCCCTCGCCTCGCTCCCCCGAGGCGAAGTCGCCCATCCCGCACAACAGAGGCTCGCCGGAGCCCAGCGCGCAGCCCCCGACGGCCCTCCGGGCTCGGCTGCCGCGGGGGGAAGGGCGGATCATTGTTCGACACACACAGCACCTCTGCGGCGGCAGCTGCGGGGCCCCCGAGCCCCTCCCCGCGTCCGTCCCCCTCCGCCGGGCCTCCGCAGCCTGGCCCAGCGGTGGCGATCGCGGCGGCCCTCGCTCGCTCTCCTTACCGGTTGGGTAGGCAGCACCAGCGGCGGCGCTAGCCGAGGGTTTTCTGGTTAACATGGCCGCTGGAGAGGAGGGAGAGGAAAAGGCATGTCAGGGTGGCTCTCCTCCGCTGCTCCTCGGCCTCTCCGGGCGGCGTCTGCCTCTCTTCTCCGATCAGCTGCACCCAGACCCAGACAGGTCCTGCGCTGCATCCCCCTGGCCTCGGGCTGGCCGGACAGACCCTCCAACGGCCCGCCGTTCCCTGCCGCAGCAGCCGCGCCGCCGCCACAGCCCCCAGCCCAAGCTCATCACCTCCCCCTCCCCCGCCCCGGTCGCCCCGGTCCCCTCGCACGGAGGAGGGGGGGCAGCGGCAGCAGGCGGCCAGACACGACCCTCCTCCTCGCGCGGCGGAGCGGGAACAAACAGCGCACAGGATCAGCAGTCCCCGCCCCGTCGGCCGCGTGCCCTCCTTCCGTCCGTCCCCGCCGCTCCCTCCTGTTCCCTACCGCTCCGCCGCCGGGGAGGCGGCGCGGCCCGCGGCTCCCCCCGGGCNCACAACGGCCTCTCCGCGCGGGCCGCGGGGCCAGCGCGCACCTGGCCGTTGGGCACCGCGGCGGCACAGCCATGTTGGCCCCGGGCAGGGCGGGACGGGGTCCGGCCGCCCGGCCGGCCCCCGCCCTGTCAGCGACCGTGTGCTCGAGGGGGAGGGGACGATGCCCGCGGCGAGACTGGCGTGCGAGGGAATCGTGTGGAGGCAGAGTACCCCGGGGATGGCCAGGTCGTCAGGCGGCGAGGACCACTCAGACCGGAAAGACAAAGCTGGCCCCGTGGGGCGAAGGATAAATGACTTGAAACGCGTAGTGTTTAAGTGAAAACTTAAGGAAAAAAAAAAAGAAGAAGAAAAGGAAAAGAAGCTTTTGGGATTGCCCTGGAGAGGTAAAGGCCTCAGCCTAGAATGAGAGTGTGAGGGGCGTTATTGGCCTTGTTTTCCAAACTGCACGACGTGCTTTGTGGAGTACAATGCTTTGAATTCCTGGTTTTCATTTTTAAATCAGCTCGAACGTCATTACTGCCCAAAATAGAAGACTAAACATTTGCCTCGCTTGGAACAGCGTTGAAGTGAACTGTCCTACCTATGCTCAGCCGTTTTTGAAGTCCATACAGACCTCGCAGGTTTTTCTTTTTGAAACAGCTGGTGGATGTACAGACAGACCTCCCTTCATCCCATTCCACAGAAAAGACAGAAAAATTAATCTCCCCTTTCCCTATGTCTAAGCCAAAAAAAAAAAAAAAAGCAAGCCCCAAAACATGCATTTGCTTCTTCCAGTGCCACAGATACATGCATAAGCAAAGACGTTTCCTGTACTGGTACAAAGAAATAAATAATTTCCCTAACCCCTCCTGTCACATAGAGAAAACAATCACACCTTCTCCTGTCCACACCCACCTAATCTTTTCCCTTCACTATAGCTGAAAGCTTTATCTTCCTTGATATCCCCCCAGATGTCCACAGACACTCCCAGTATCCCTTGCCATTGGCTGCCGAGTTTATAAATGGTGTTTTTTGATTACTTTCTGTATTTTCTCATCGTTTTCACAAGGAATGCATGCACATCAAAGGTATCTGCATAGCAAACACTCTGATAACATTAGTCTTCTGAGATACCTTAAATGCTTCAGGAATGGCAGACAGAAAAGAAAAAAAAAAAAAGATACTTTTCTAGTTAGTCCAGGGAGGGGAGGGGAGGAAGCTTCTTCATGCTGGGCTAGATAAAAATCTCGAATTGATACCAATTATCTTTTCGTAGGGCTTGCAGGAGTGCCTCATCTTGAATGATATGTCTTTTCTGACTGTCAATGTCACAGATGGTTTCATGCGTGTTCAGAGGTTACTTGCACCTAAACACTGAGATAAGACAAAGCCTGCTAAGTGTCCTGTTTTAACCCCTTTCCAGTTGAGTACACCATCCACTGTATGCCTTCCACAGTTCATTCAAACACTGTTGACTGCTATGAAGACTATGTAAAAAAATGGAGCTTCTCTATCACATAATAAACAGTATTTATATTAACTCAATGGGAACACATTACATTGGTACCTGTCCAGCTATTCTCTTTCTAATACTGCATGCACTGTAAGCATTAGTCTTGAATCCTGTGAGTGGCCTTGGGCTTGCTTGGATGCCTTTCTTTGTCTCTTTCTCCACCTGCAATTCATCCTGACATTTGCTCTCAAGGATCGTACCTGATGGATTCTGAATTGCAACTCAAGATAAGGGCAAGCCCACCTTGATTCCTTCTGAGTGCACTGCAAGAAACTTCAGTTTAAAAGCCCCTTTCACGCAGAATTTAGATTGATAAAGAGGAGGAACATACTAATATAATCTCAAAATACCTTGACTGCAAATAGCAATGCCTTTAACAGCCCTCTTTAAAATCAGAGGCAGATATATAAAGAAAAGAAGAAAGCAAAACCTAAATACTCAAAGACAAAGCAAAGGTTAATTCTTTTATGCCAAGTCTTACACTCAGAAATCCAAACTATTTCCTGTTGAGTGTCCACAAAACTTTCTTCTTTGTGATACTGGCCATACTGAACATAGTGGCACTTTCCAGATCAGTGCCACATAGGATGAGATCAACAGGCTTCAGTTCCCAGGACAGAAATTAAGTGTTAGGCACCTGACAGGAGAAAGTGTACGGTGCTCAGACATTAGAGAGTGAAATGAGTCAGGATTTTATTGATCCTTTTTCCTGCTCACTCAGCTTTTATTACCCAAAGGCGTGAACTAACCTGTAATGATAGAAGATTGGTCTGCCCTTTCTTGCAAACAAATCCACTGAGTATTCATGAGTGACAGATACCTAGAATCATAGAATAGTTTAGGTTGGAAGGGACTTTTAAAGGCATCTAGTCCAACCTCCTGCAATGAGCAGGGACAGTTTCAACTAGATCAGGTGCTCAGAGCCCCATCCAACCTGACCTTGAATGTTTTCGGGGATGGAGCATCCTCACCTCTCTAGTGGCACCAAATGGTGCCAGTGTTTCCTCACCCTTGTAAAAGATTTCTTCCTTGTATTGTCTTGGTTTGAAAGACAGGTATCTGCTAGGGAGGGCAGGACCTCCTTTGGAATGGAGAATTTAACCCCCCTCCCTCTAAATTATTATAATTTAGAAAATTAAAGGGCTCTCAGGCAGAGGTGTGGGGATAGGAATAGCAGTTCTTTACCAGTATGTATAGCAGGGCAAACAAACAACAGTAACTACAGCAATAATAATAAACAGAACCAGGAACCCGGTAACAGCTTCCCTGGCCACAGGTCCCCTTTGGTGCCGTTCTGATCACAGCCGCCAGGGGCCGCTGGCAGCTCCCTGCAGGCAGGGCAGGTGCGATGATCCCCACGCAGCTGCAGGGGGCACTGTGGGGACCACATGGTAATGGCAGCTTTGTCCCAGGTGGGAAGAGATGGAAGAGATTGAATCAGAAACTCCAGAGCTGAAGACCAGGAGGTCTTGGCAGGCAGGGGGTGCAGGCTACAGAGTAGCAAGAAACTCGGAGTAGTGCTGAAGGAACAGCAGAGGGGCAGGACAACAGAGGTCCTGATCCCAGCGTGGTGACAGGCCCCTCTTTAGTGAGGCAGGGGGTAACAAGATCCCAGTTCAGTGGCTGCTCCCAGGAGCCAAGGTTCAACTTACACCAGAGGAAAACAAGACCAAGCTGGGCTTCTGCAGCAGCAAAATAAGTTCTCCCAAGCAGCAGCTACAACCATCACTGTCCAAAGGCTCCGATCAAGTGAGTGAGAGAGTTTCCCCTCCCGGCCGCCTCAATCGCCCAGCAATCAGTGCATCTGTAGCAACACAATGGGAAAAATTCCACCAGTAACAAGTAAAGAAAAGGAAAAGAAGAAAAGAAAAAAAAAAACACACCTCAACCCCCAACACATATCTAGTCTAAATCTACCCCCTTTGAGTATAAAAACTGTACCTCTTGTCCTGTTGCAACAGGTCCTATCAAAAAGTTTGTCCCCATTGTGATGTATATACCTAGTATATTTTAATTCGTGCTTAAAGGTTAAAATTTTGAGATGTGCAGGGTAAAGGCATGCTGGAAACAGGCTCATTTGCAACAGAAAAGACCAAGGCTCCAGTGTGAAGAATGGACTACCACCAGTGGAAATCATGAAGCCGAAACTCCAGTGATCTGCCGCCCAAGATTAGGAAATCGGCAGTTCCACGGCAATGAATACCTATACGGGGTTCCCATAAAGAGGACTAACTGTATCACTGTTTCTCGGAACTCTTTTCCACTAAATCCAGCAGCCAGGATATCTAATATGAATATGATTAGACATACAAGGGAAACAGAAGAATCCAGCCATCCATACCCTGCAGAAAGAAAAGTGGTATAAAATGGACTCGCTAGAAGCAGTAAGGTGTGAACACAGTACGATCCTGACACTAAGTTTGGTTCGCTGTGTCACCCGGTGGGGAGATCCAGATTTCACACTGTAATTTTTGATTGTGGTTTTTTTCTGAGATCAGTTTTGTTTTGTAAAATGTTTAATAAATTTTCCTTGATCAATTTAATTGGCTATGAGTTTATAACACCATCATTCTTCTAAGTCCCCTTTGCTGTATATGTGTAGGAATAATTCG
>WAAE01008177.1:0-11746 GCA_013400495.1 Nicator chloris
CACAGACTTGAGAAATGGAGTTGGTTTAAATTTCAAGATAAGTAATAGATAGATATAGATACTTCATGTAAAGGGGTTTTACTTTTTTCCTGCTGATTTTAACAAGAGGAGGAAAGTGTGAGAAGCTGTTTGACTACTGTGTATAAAATGAATAAAGTAAATGAGTCAGCTTTTTTTCTTTCTGATGCTCACGGGATCTCTGTGAAAATTGATAGATCAAATCACACTTGATAAGCTCCTCTCAAGAGCATAATCTCTTTCCTGCTTACAAAATAACATATGTTCACTTTACTTGACACTGCATGCAGAAGATAACATACTGTAATGTGAAATTTGGAACAATATACCTCATGCGGTTAACAAAGACACTTAGAAAATAAAAAACATTAAGAAATAATTTTTGGTGGGAAGGCTGGCATTCATGATATTATTTTCTTCCATTTCTACTGGCACAAATTCCAACTCTATTGACTTAAATGCCCTATTTTTAACTTTGCACAGACAAAAATAAAATCAGGAAGTGATTAATTATAGCTGCAACAAAGAGTTATCAGGACCACTTTTGGCATAATGAGGCCTCTGTTCCATTAGTGTAAAACAATTGCATCTTTCTTCATTCTAGATAAAGATCTGGATCAAGAGCAAACTGTAAAATAAAATATAAAGTGTAATGCTCATAGCTAATATCAATAGTAAGAAAAATATTTAGTGCTACGAAGTTAGTGACCGTAAGTGTTCTTCCCATGACCCACCAGCTTAAAACATTCCTGTTTAGAAATGCCACCACGAAGTTTTTGCTCCAGGCTTTTCACTTCATTCTCCATGCTCTTTAACAATGTGAATTTAATGGTTAATGGTAATGGCAATGGCAAATACTCATATAGAAAGCTAACATGCAACACACATCTCCTTTGCCTAAAGGAAATATTTTATGTCCAGCCAACTGTCTGTCCTTTCAATAGTGAAGCAAAACTGTTTAAGACAATAAAAGGTTATGAATAATCAAAATTTTGTTAAAGAAGAAAAGAAGACACTTATGGATGTTTCTAAGTTCATAAAATAAAGGGCTTCAATTATACTACAAACTCTTAATACCAAATAGTATATAGACTGAGCAGAGGTATGTCAACCATGTAAAAATAAAACCTTGGTGTCATAATATTATAACTTATGTACACACAGATAGAAATCATAATGTATTTCAAAACATTATCAGTTGAGTGGTTAATTTACTAGTAATTATGGTAGCAAAATTTTGCATTTTGAAAATCTGAAGACTTTTATAACAATTTGATGACCTAAGTGAAACAGATCTTCTGTCTTCAAACATGTCTGTATTCTGTGATATAGAAAAATTTGGCCTCCCTATGCCAACAGTTTTGAATTCACTAGATGCTGAACAGCAGGGGTAATATAGCACTGAGTCATTCTAAGAAGCCTGAGAAACTGAGAAATGAGGTGTGTGAGATGGCTCCACACTGGTGCAGATATGAGAGAATGCCTTAGAGCAGAAACACACTCAAGCTTTTCCACTGCCACCCACCCAGCCAAACTCCTATCCATCATACTGCAAGTATCATCTGGAATTTACATTCAATTATTTCTTTCTTTCACCAGGTAGAAGAGTTCTTATTGATCCTGAGTTTAAAGGTTTTCCCACCAGTAACCATCTTGATATTCTACGGACTATATTATTTCAGCATTTATCCTACAAAGAGAAAAAAAATTACAGCTAAGATTAGTCTGAAGTCTTTCATTATCTCTAATGAAAATAAACAACCTTGTTGTGACAACATGATTTGAATTTTGGAGAAAGCATAAAAATAGAACTTTTGCAGAACTTTTGCTCCAAAACATGAGAAACATTGCCTTTTAGCTACAGCTTCATCTCTGTTTAATTGCAGTATCAAGCAACAGATCTTTGTGTTTTTCCTGAAACTGACTTTATGCATAAAGACAAAATTGCCTCATGAGTACCCTGCTGTAGAGCTTTTGCCTATAAATGGTATTTTCTGTAGTTTGAGCTCTGCAGCTCTTCTGAATTGTGCAGCTCACCAAAATATTCACCATAGGAAGCACACTATTACTGCATGAGTAGATTCTAGAAAGAAAGAACCCATATAGAATCACTAAGATATTTCTACAGTCATTTATTCCCCCTCTCCCTCCTCAGATACAGAAAGTATAAGTTGAAAAAGGGGAAGGGCATGGTTTGTTGTACAAAGGGGAAAAAAAATAAGAAAGAAGATAGAGTTGGACTTTTCTTCATCTCAGAGTTATGGATTATTAATGTTCCTGAAAGGTTTTATCCTTCCTTCCTAACAGAGTAATTTTCATTTTATCTGTGGATAGCTTTACATGCACTATGTTTGGTAACACTTAGATAAAAAGTACCTTAATGCTTTGTACAAAACTTTTGTTTACCTTAAATTTTAAAGAACTGCTTTTTTTAATCAATACGTGCATATTCTGTAATCTCAAAATTGTTCAAAGAACATTATTCTTCTTGTTACGAGAGAAAAAATATCTGGCTGGACTTTTATTGGAAGTTGTTTGCTTTCATTTCTAGAACCTCTAATATGGAGCTTACTTGACTTTCCTGAGTACTCTAGTTCTAGCTTAATTTTATAATTGGAGTACTTTTTCTAATATAAATGGTAAATGCCTCATGTTTCAAATCAGTACTCTTTTCTGTCGTGGGTTTGCATGTTCGAAAGCTATTTTCTTGCCTCTTAAGAGATCTCTCACTTCTTTAGACTAGAATAAACCTATTTATTCCCACTTTTTGCTCTGGTATTATATTTCTTAATGTTCTGAGCTTGCTATTCTTCCACAAATTCTCTTTTAATTAACAACTTTCTTAAAAAAGTGACACAAAAATGTTGACACTTTACTTGATCTACTAATACAAGTAGAGAGGAAGAATTACATCATACATCTTATAGCCAGTCTTCTTACACAGACCTTTACAATATTTTTTGTTTGTTTTGGGATTTCTTTTGTTCCTAAGATCGTTTCAATGATCTTAGGAACAAAAGGAGGAAAGAGGGAGTGTTTGTTACTTTAGTGTTTGCCTTCTGAAGCAACTGCTACATGTGCTGAAGCCCTGCTTCCCTGAATATCATTCGCTGAAGGGAAGTAGAGAACAAACTTTCTTTCCTCTCTGCTTACATGCATGCAAACTTCCACTTTTTCTTTATTAAACTGCCTTATCTCAACCTATGAGTTTCTTTCTATCTTATTTTCTCTCCCCTGTGCAGCTGGAAGGGGAGTGGTAGAGTGGTTTGTTGGGCAGCTGGTGTCCAGCCAAAGTCAACCCACCACACCTTGAAGAAGTAAAAGTATATCACACCTTCCATCCTCATTAACTATTTTATATTTCTCTACTTATTTGGTGGTGCTTTCAGCAATGGTAAAGACAGTAGTCTCCGAATAAATTATTTTTTTGACTAAAAATCTAACTACAGGGCAGGAAGAACTGAAAGAAACAAAATAGACAGTTTAATCCTTCTGGAAGTCTAAATGCTCCTGATACTTTGTGGGCTGCTGGCTGCACGGATGAGATTAATCTTGGATGATGAAGATCTAGTCCTAGTTTCTACATTCCAATTTACAATTAAAGAAGGAAAGTAGAAGAGAGTTATAGTATAGACAATTACCCTTATAAGTTAGAGCTGCCCTCTATCTTCTTCACCAATTCTTTGAATATGGAAGTAGAATAACTTTCACTGCTTTAGTGTTTGTCAAAGGTCATCTAGATCAGGAAAGGGAGGTCTGGAAATGGTAAAAATATCTGGCTTTATTCAGGATAAAAGATCACATATCATAGCTCAAAGGTCACTTGGGACGGGATCCCCAAAACTGCTTCTTCTAATTATGATGATAATGATTATTATTGATAATGATAGCTTGTACAGTACGTGTCAGAGATCCAAATTATTAATTTAGAGGTAAGTGGTAAAGTCTTTCACAGATCCAGCATAATTTAAATACAGTTCAATTGCATCAATAAAGTAATTTGCTCTCCAAAATTTAGTGAACAGCTTTTTTTGCTTCTATCTTAATGCTTCCCTACTCTGTTGTGATAGCGTTTCCAAAAAAGACTGCTTCCCCTGCTGTTTGGGGAAATGTATCTGTAATGTCTTGATCCAAGAACTTCATATCCAACAGATGGTAATCTTGGCTCTATATTCATTCTGGTTTCTCTGAGACTGAGTGCTTAATACCTCTTTCTCTGCCAATCACTTCCTAACTAGCAAACGAATCCTGATCAGACATGTACCGTTCCTGGTGTTCTCGCTCACCTTTAGAGAACACTGACACCTTCAGACATAATTCTGAGATGTGTACTTTAGATCTGCCAGGTGAAGGAGGAAGTCTCCTGCTCTGTTCTTTAATCCTAAGTACAGGCAGCGAACGAGAGAGGTCTAAGTTTCTACAGAATTAATATTTATTTCTTCGTCAGAACATGTTTGACAACCTGTACATCTACAGGTTGAAAAGCTGCCTCCTCAGCCAGCTGATCTTTTAAATCCAAAGACAAAATCATATTGTAGAGAGGAGTTTTTCCTATGAAACAGTTTCATTTCTAAATCTGAAGAACACAGAGGAATGAATCTATGGGCTTTCTGTAACAGTATTTCAAATTCTGGTGGAGTTTCTTGTCTTTTTTAAAGTTTTTTTACTTCTTATTCAACTGACTATTACATATATGGAGAAAGAAAAGAAATATAATTATACAGTTTTAAACAACAAAAACAATACTGCTCTAAACCAGATTATCCAGAGAGATTTCTTGAGCCACCAGTTCTATGTAACAGAGTTTGTAAGTTTTTTTCATTTTTGGGGGCTTTTTTTGCATTGATGCTTACTTTTTCTTTTAGATTCTTGAAGAAAGTTATTTTTAAATAAAGTGGGAATGACACCAACAGTTATTGTCTCATTTATCTTTTGTCTATACAGGAAGCAGTGAGGCAAAGCATAACCTGCTCATATTGATGACCATATCAAGGTGGACTTTCTTGTTGTTGCTGTTCCAGGATTTTGTTCATTTGTTTTTTTGTTAGGTTTTGGGTTGCTTTCTTTATTTGTTAGAGTTATTTGTTTCTTTTTTTTTAATTCATGCTAGTGGTAAAATTAATCCAGAAAACTGAAAACAAAGACAAAAATGCTGGCCTCTGTGTAAGAAACAAACTCATTTGGTTCACATTTCTAAAACCACATATATGATTAAAAGCAACTCGTGCATGCTTGTAGTTTATCAATAATGTTAAAGGCATCTCATAAAATCCATATGGAAACATCTCTTTACAGAGGTGACTTAATGAATAAATATATGTGAGACATACAATTTGAGGAGATAGATCATCCAAGCATTGTTTCCTGATGTCATAAACCATTTTGCCAGATTGTTTGTAAATGGTGTGAAAAATGAAAAATATTTTTATGATTAATTATATAACAACTACAATTATAAAATTGTTAGCCATATTAATGATTATAATATTTGAAAAAATATCATTGTCATACCTCCCTGATTTTTTGTCAGCTTCCTGACTAAGGAGATTGAATTTACTTTTGCTTTGTAAAAACAGGGATCCAGTAAGCTAAAAAATTCTTATCACAGTACTGGACTATAGAATGGGGATATGAAAATATTGAACACTTGGTTTACAGAGTAGAAATTAATTTTTTTGTTTTGCAATATTTGGTGCAGTATATCTTTCTATTTAGATTAAGTCCTATGGTGCTTAAATTTACTTTCCCATATAATGAACTTTACTGTCATCATTAATTAGAATTATTCTGTGCACAATCACTATTACTCAGCCTTCAGTATTCAAGTAATGAATTAGCTTTTTGGGAAATCTGCAAAACCAGTGTGCTCTACATTGCGTGTATAGTCTGATTAAAGATCTAAACAGGACAAATTTAGATGTTTTGAAGCCACTGGGATTTTTTTATAGGCATATTGCAGATCTTAAAAACCTGAAACTTAAAGCACTATCACTCAAGACTCTACAGAAGCCACTGTTTCTATCTATTAACATCTGGATAAGACATTCTCTATATTAATCAGTTAATTCCTTTTGGTTTTTCCACTGATGGTTTGAAATTTTGCTTCCTTCAGGAAAAAAAAATTCATTCACAAGTTTCAATTGCAATTCTGTATTCACCATGGGAGAAAATTCACAAGGGTAATTTATGGTTTAAGGATATATTTTCTTATTGTTTTGTATATCACATAATTCAGATGAGATGTTAAGTATCATCATCATCATCATCATCATCATCATCATCATCATCCCTAAGGCATTTTACATCATTATTCAGATATGAAAAAATAGAGCATTTCAAACTGTGCAGCTTGCCATCTTCTACTAGAACGCATAGCATTTGAGTTTCAGGTCCTGTTTAGTGAATATTTCAGAACACAGTTTGTGGATTCATTATTTTTAGACTTTCCAGTTAGAAACCTGAAGTCTTTTCATTTAAATTCTTGCCTAAATGGTGGCTTTTAAACTCAATCTTATTGTTATCTACTGTGATTTTCATTACTGGCAAGGTGTTTTGGCATTTCCCCATTTGAAAACTGTAATAATAGATTAATGAATATAATCAGAACAGGATTTTTGACAAAGACTAGAGGTTTGACTTCAAATAATTTTCTCACTTTTTCAGTAACCTGGAGAAGGTGAGTAGAGTGCACAGTTATCAATTTTGCAGATGAAGGCAAACCATGGGACTAATTCACACGCTTGAGGGCAGGATGGCCATTTAGAGGGATGCAGTCAGACTGGAGGAACGGGCCAGCAGAAACCGTATGAAAATCAAAATAAAGAAATGCCAAGTGTAAGAGCTGGGAAGGAAGAGTCCCTGAGTTGATACAGGCTGGGACTTGACTGGCTGGGTTGGAGCAGCTTTGGAGCGGCTCTGCTGAGAAGGACCGGCGGGTGCTTGTAGAAGGCAGGGTGGGTGTGAGGCAGCAGTGTGTCCTGATGCAGTGGAGAGCAAGAGCACCGTGGGCTGCACCAAGAGCAGCACAGCCAGAAGGTCCCATAGGAGTGATTAACACCTTTCCTCAACCTTTGTGAGACTGGGGTCAGGGGTCCAGTTTTGGAACTCTTGCTCAGTATGAGACACTGGCAAAGTGGAGTGAGTTCCAGCTTGGGGCACTTGCTCTGTGCAGAGAGGCTGAGGAAGCTGGAAACTTTGGAGGGCCTAACAGCACCCCCCACGTACTTATGAGGAGTTCATGAAAACATGAGAGTCAGACAGCTCACAAACATGGAGTTAGGGTAAGAGATAATGTCCAGAAATTGGAACAAGACAGAATCCACCTCGATATAAGTAGAAACCTCTTGACCCCAAGGACAGTCAAACAGTGGGGCAGGTGGTACATAGAAGTTATGCAGTCTTTGTCCTTGAGAGTTTTCAAGACCAGACTTGGTCTTAGACATAAAGACCTAAATAACTTATCTGACATCATAGCTGAATCTACTTTGAGCAGCAGGCTGGACTAGAAATGTTCTCAGGTTTCTTTCAATCTGAATTATTGTGTGATCTCATGATAAAGAATAAAGCATGCTGATACATACGTATGACCTTCAACTGCTGAAAACCCATCTCACTTGATTGAAGAGATAGAAATAATTGTCTCAATAGTGATTCTTTGTATAGATCCATTAGGTAGCTTGCAGTATCATTGCATTTGGGAATATTAATGCATACACAGAAAGTGTCATTAGTGTACATTTAAAGCTATAATAATGAAGAAGATAATTTCATTTCCATTACTTTTTGCTCATTTCTCTCTCTCCTTAGAATTATTGAGGTAATTTGGATTGCTATAACAAAGGGAAGATTAGACTCTAGAAACTTCTAGAAACTAGTGTCAGTGAAACTTGCTGAGATAATGCCCTGTTTTATTATATTTGGTTGCCTTCAAAATATTAGCTTAAATGATTACTTGTACTAAAACTTTCTACACTATAGGGACTCAACATAGTGAACAATAACAGAAAACACAGATGTGATGTCTGTTAATTATATAAAAAAAAAATTAACCACCCTCTGTTTTTCTTCCTGTTATGGAAGCAAAGATTAAGTCCAGAGACCCTGCTGTAGCTTCTGACTCTACCATGGACTGAGCTTTGATCTGGCAAGCATTGGTATCCCAGTAACTGGATTGCTTAGTCTGTGAAATGACTCTTTTCAATTCAATATGTAGAGCACTTATTGGAGCAAGAAGTAATTTATGAGTGCTATTCTAAGAACATTTAAAAACTTTATTTCATTCCAACAAAATATTTGGAATGCAGAATATCTAGATTAGGTTAAATTATGAATTTATTTTACTTAATGTTTTCACCATGAAGAGTAAAACGTATCAGTGATTATATATTTGTGTTCATTTTCTTTTACTCATAAAAGAAATTTTCCTATTTATCAGAACACAATATATTCTGCATTCATCTGTTTCCTTTTTTTACACTAATGAGTAAAAAGCTAGTTAAACAAAATACAAAAATAAACCCTCTAGGGAAGTGCTTTTCCTGCAAGATGTTAATATCCCATATTCCAGACACAAGTGTAATTATTGTATATTAACACCTTGAGAGAACTTACAACGAAAAGATATTTAAAAGATCTCTCAAGTTTTCAGAAAATTGGTACATTTCCTGACAATTTTCAAAGTAGGTATCAATATTAACAGAGTAAATGTATTAACATCTTACTTTGTCTTTCTGGCTAAATTGTCTGACAGACTGGGTTCATCAAAGTGTCACAAGTTTAAAATAACATTTTATGCAGCTAAAAAGCAAAACCAAAACAGGAACAAAGTTTGAATTGGTACGACTTTTTTATGTATCCATGCTGAAAATTTTGTTTTTCATTTTAAATTCTCCCATCTGCTCTATTATCATTTGTACATACATTAAATAATCCCACGATTATTAGGACATTTTCTATGCTTTCTGCTTTAAAAGTTTTAATAAACCATCTGAAAGCTATCTAGAAAGGCATCGAATCACATGTATAATAAATGCACTTTCTGGACAGAAAACCAGGATACAAAATAGAGGACAGGACATTTCTCAGAACATAAGAGTATTTAAGTAAAGCAAAGTATGCAAAGCATACAAAGAAATTCTAATTGTCTGTCCTAGACCCCTACATTGTTTTATACTCAGCTTTAAATCATAAACTCTAACAAACCTTTTGCTTGGCTCTTAGCTAGCCTAAGTCAGTAGGTAGTCAAGTGGTCAAGAACAACATAACCTTGAAACCTGCTTCTGTTCCTAAACTGACAAGCCTCAGGGTAAACAGCTGGAAGTCTAGCTGAGGTTTAATCTATATATTTCACACATTCTTTATTGCAACAACAATGCACAATCAAGGCATTTTCAGAGCACATCTGCAGCTGAAAATGTGATGGTGGCACTGTGCACATTTCCCTGTACAATTCAGTATTTTCAATGGTTATTAATACCACTGGAAAACCACATTCAGTTACATGTTCTGCTCAAAACATAACCCTATTTTCCAGTCTTCAGCTATTCTGAACTTAGTGTTTGTGCACTTACTCGTATTCCTACCTGATGAATGTTCTGTATTACATAAAAAAATATTCATCATTTTCCTCCCCTGGCCCTCATGGGAAAAAATGTATGTCTCTATGGCTTAGTAGTGAAAATATTCTTGTTCTTAGGAAAAATAATAAAATACATATTGAAATTGGGGTGGAAGAACAAGCTTTTTTTTTTTTTTTTCCCCTCACAGTAAGGATTCTGGGTTACGTGTGATATAGCTCCAGTGCTCAATCACATGAATTATTCTCAGCCATAGTAAGGTTGCAGCAGCAGAAATTGCACTGTTCGCGATATAACTGTACTGTGCAACCAGCCTGCTAGTTATGGTCCCAAGGACTGAAGGACTATTTTAAAGCCACAAGGACAGAAACAGCAAGCCAACTCATGCCATCAGTGTTCTAAATGCTGTAATAGGAGAATTAAGCATCTTCTCCTTGCACCATATTTTAAAAATGCTAAAAAATGCACGTGGCGGTTGCCTCGAACAATGACCTTGCAGAAGGCATTTAAGCCTTTGAACACTTACTAGAGGTATGCATCTCAATCTTGTGTCTCCCTAACCTGAGTAACTCAAGCACAATTTCCACTGTAAATGGATTGTAATGACCACCTTTTGGGAAAACTTCATGCTCCCTATTACAGGAGTTTCCTCTGCAACAAGCTACATAAAAGGTAAAGAGCTATACTCTAGCCTAAATATCTCACTGTATCTATCCCCATGTTTTAATTGAAGGGACACCAGAGTATTTCATGAAATTATATGACCTTCCTATACATTTAGTGTACACAGATATGAAGAGCATTCTTTCTGTTCATGGGGGATTGCAGAAAAAAGGAAATTCACAGCAACATCAGTATAAGCTTATCTAAAACAGTTAAGCTCATACAACTTGAACTAGATCGAAAATAAGAATGGACGAAAAAGTATAAGACTAACTCAGGCTGACACTATAGATCATTAATGATTTTGGAGCAAAAATGAATAGTGAGTTCAGTAACTGGAACAGAGACTCCTTTTAGACTCATCTGCTGAGTGGGGAGCTGGAGAGTAAGGCACAGTCATTCTCAATTAAATGCATGACATATATTTAGAACGATTTAAAGTGGTTTGAAGTGGAGTTTTCCCTCTAACAGGCCACAAGATCATGTCCCTTCAAAAAAGACAGTTTAGAAACGCCTCAACTTCATCTGAATTAGGACCATTCTATGCCACCATATTTCAGTCTGAAAAGGTTTTGTTTGTAAACAGTATTGGGATTTTTTTTCACATGCCACCTCTTTCATTTTATTCTTTCAATCCAAGTCAGGAAGAGAAGAAAAAGATAAAGAAATATGTTTTGCTTAACCTCAAGAAAGTTTCAAATTTATATTTGGCTTCAAAAGAAATGGTCTGTATTTTTTTATCTTAACTAAATCAATTTTAAATTCTTGAAATGAATCAAATCCTGGCACAGGATAAGAATCCTTCTATAACTCATTGTAATTTCATACTCATATGCTATTCAAATAACTCTTTGGAAACAAGGAGAGAGATTGTGCCTCTTCATTTCTCCTCATCCATTCTAGTAATGGGAGCACAAGGTGTCAGAAAATAACACATTCAGAACTTTTTATCCTCAGTAACAGAATAATAAGGAGCAAGTCACAAGTCAATAACACTCCTCAGACTGTCCCTCACTGTCCCCTCCAAAACCAGATGAATGTTTTTTTGCATTACATAGTAATGCAATTCATAAAACTACTTCATAATGTTTTTCATAAAAATTATTCTATTTCTTTTATTAAGCAAACACATCCAAGAAGGGTAATATATAATTAAATATATTTTTAACCTACAGTTTTGCTAGATGAAATGTACTTCACAAATACCAATATATCATCAATGATAACAAAACTTTTCCCTTAACACCCAGTAAGATTGTAGCCTTTCAGTACACCTAATTTAAAGGCAAGATAAAGTTTTTTTCAAAATTACTGTTGGTCATTACAATAAAACTTTTCTTAAACGTATATATTTCAATGGCTAATCATTGTAAGGAACACCTCAGCCGAATTTAGCTTCCAGCTGATGGATCTTGCTATGCTTTATCATTACTGGATTGTTTCTATTATTTTTTTTAAATCAGCATATTGTTAATTTGTATTTATATATT
>WAAE01008180.1:0-33936 GCA_013400495.1 Nicator chloris
GCAGCAGTTTATAAGCAGGGAACCCAAGTGGCCTGTGAACGATCATAAACCCCCCCTGCTTTGTACCTTGCATTTCTGCAAGTGCTAACTGGCATGTGTGTGACAGTGCCACTTGTGCTGCAGCGAGCGCTCTGGCGGAGTTTGGCCATCTCTCATGAGTGTGTCACAGGTTGTCTCTGAATTGGATCCTGGAGAACATGCTGTTGCCATAGCAATGAAAGTCCTTCTGAAGGCAGGATTCCTGGCAGAGCTCTTGCATCTCCTGAAGTGCTTGGTGCATTGATCTGAAAGTACCTTGTCAGTATTAGCACATAGCTGGAGTAAAAAGAGCGGGAAGCAGAGATTTCCTTGAAATACGTTTTTTGTGTCTTTGGTTGCTTGAACCCAATGTTCATAAAGCTACAGCTTTTTAAAATCTTTCTCTGTGAACTTTTAGTGTATTTAACATACTTAGCTTGAAGGCACTTAGAGGTTGATTGGTTCTAACAGCTAACCAGTGTTTATTGCAGAAGTAGCACTGAATTTCCCACAATAACTGTCCCTTTTTGTACCTGGAAGAAATATTTTTTGAGGATTTCCTCCATGATTTTGGTTAGTGCAAAACAGTTGCTTCATTCATCATCCTTTTCTTATTCATGTTTTTGTTGTTTATAAGTAAAATGGTTGTCTTGCTACGATATTATGTATAAATGTGACACTAATGGGGAAAAATCACTTACATAGATGTAAAGTTCTATATGTATTTGGAAAATATACCTTACATAGGATTCCTTTTTCGGCAAACTTGCCTATCTTTGTATATAAATACTCCCTCTTCAGACTGTAGTTACCAAATGTTAATTGTTTTCAAATTAAGAAAAGGCTATGAATTTCTTGTATCACATCAGATAATATAGTTTTTGAGGTTTTTTTTATATTTGAGGCTTTTCATCAAGATGAAATGTGGGAAATCAGAGAATTTTTAGAGCACAGACACTCTATGCAGCTGTAATATCCATTTCTACATGTGCTGTCAGGATGAAGTTGATTCATTTTTTGCTTATTTAAGAAGATAAAAAAAATTGAATCTGAAGAATTAAAAAAGAAAAGTAGATTTTTAAAGTTTAGAGACAATGCAGTTAACACTGTACAGCATACTGTTTTATGTGGACTGGGACTTCCATGTGCAAGTATTTCTTTTTTACTGAAAGAGCCTCTAGATGAGATTAGTTCTGAAGTTATCCATATAGCTTGCTCCATCCTTTACATCTGTTTATGTAACGTAGTCTTTAGCTCTATCACTTTCTCTGGAATAAATGAAAGTGAGAATTAAGCAAACACTTCATTCTTCTTTCTCCTTCCAAGTGAAATTAAGAATGAAATAATGAATACTTGATTTGTACTTGAAAAGAACTTTCTGCCTGCTGCAGCAGATGTGTGCATGTGCCATACCAGAGATCCTTAGCTTGGGTCTTGTTTTTGAGTCCCGGCCTGCCCTTGCCCCTTTCTCAGAGCAGGAAAGCAGCATAGCTCCAGGTTGGCTTGGCCTTGGGAAGCATTGCTGAGCTGCTGCTCTAAGCAGTGCAGACAGGACTTGTTACTTACAGTTTCTACATGTGTTGGCCTAACCTGCATAGACAAGTTGTGGTGTGAGGGGCCTTGGCATGGGGACCAGATCCTGTACCAAGGAGGGGTCGGCATTGATGACAAGGAGAGTGTGAACCAAGGGAATCGGGCTCTGCAAGGTGTCTGCTTGTTGTTATTTTCCCCTTTTAAGCAAATTTAATGCTGCCTCAGCGGATGTGTGTCCTAAAGCTCTCCAGCTCTCCTTGGGAATGAAGGTAGCATTAATAACCCAAGTATCCTCTGACTGTTGTGCCAGTTGTTCTCAAGTCACGTTTGGGAATAAAAGGTCTTTCACAGCTCCGACAAATGTTCTATTTCTGTGTCCTTTTAGCCTTTGAGTCAGTACCCATTGAGTAGGCACTGTTTTTGGGATTGTGGCAGTAGGGTCACTGACACATTGAGATAAGCTCATTGTGTTCTGGATATCTAAGTGTGTATAAATACTGGTCTGATTTTGTCAGGCTTAACAAAGATAGCATTTTAAGTGAGTTTAGTACGAGAAGTTGGTATTTATCTTTTTAAATTCTAATTCTGAAATAATTTTATACTTGTATGACTAATCCTTGAATAAAAGGCACAGATCATTTAATTCATATAACAAGCTTCCATATTGAAATATTAAATGCTTTTCCCTCTTCTGTGGTGTTATAATCAATGCTATTGTTTTATTGGATCTGTTAAATTATAGGAACATGGAATACTGAATAATGAACAAGATACATAAATCTCAAAATTTGAGAGTTTTTTTGTCTGAATGACTCTAATTCTTATCTAAAAATTCACTAGGAATAGCAAAGTCCTAGGAAATATTATTACTCACTTTCTACTTAGTGCTGTTATTTTTGTAAAATTGTAAAATTTTGTAAAAAGTTAAAGCAGGTTTTTTATCTCCATTAAAAGCTTTTGTAAAGATTGTATCATTGCATAGAGAAGAGAAGATATTCTTGAGTTTTAAAGGACATGGCAAAGAGGCAAAATTTCTGTTCCTGTTTTGCTACATTGTTGGGGAACTGCCTTTCTTTTTTCCTTTGCTATTTTCTGATTTCCTGAGCTCTAAAATGAGGGCTAGAGTTTACAATGTAAAAAGACAAGATGTGTTTTTGAACTTGCTCAGTTCATGTAAACGGTGGTCTTGGAATGGATTAATATCAGTAACCTCATATGTCCTAAGCAGAGTTAAATATTGTTTTCAGTGCCAATATTCACTCCTTCCTTTCATATTTAGTTTGATGTCTCTGCTTAAGTCAATCTTTTACTTATGTTGATCAAGTTTTGGGGTTTTTCTTCAATTCAGTTCTTTCTGTGTCTACTATACAGCTTCTTAAATGTAGACTCCATTATTTAAAAATGTGGAAAAGCAAATTTCAATCTGGGACTCACATCAGCATTATAGAAACTGTTTCAGCACACCTTCACAGATTACATATGCATCTCATTTCTGTTAATTTTATTTGAATTTTATCCAAATAAGAAAACACAGATACATTTGCCTATATTTCTTCAAGGAAGAAAATTTCTAGTCTAAAAAGGTTTCCTGATACATAAACAGAAAACAGCGCTGTCCATAGCAATCCTTTGTATTAAATGGATTAAATTCACTTTGACAGCTGGATATATGTACCAGTGTCTAGCCTATGGCTATGATCTAATAATCATGGATATGGTAACAAGTCGTCTAAAAAGATTCAGTAATCAAGTGGGTTTTTTGACAAAACCTACTCTGACTGAAACAAGAGATGAGGCTGTGTTAAATGTGGCTGGATTTGCTACTGTAACTGTATTCTGAGTGATATTAAAAAGTATCCTTTGGGTTGTAGGCAGAACCTATGCTCTAACAGCAATAGAAAAGCTAATTGTGCTACAACAACAGAGTGGGTCTTAAAGTTAGGAAACGAATTTGATTTAACCTAATGATCTCGAAGAACTTAGTTTCAAAACAATCATTTCTACTTACCCTGAGGTGCTTTTTAACTTGTTTGCTTCTTCTGTCATAAAAATGGTTGTATATCATTAAATGGAGCCTTTTGTGAAATAGATGATTTTTATATCATAATTCTGGTATGTGAGGATAAGTTTAAGAAGTACTGACGAGTACATACATGTTAAATGGCAAGCATTCAAGCACTACAGGTATTTTGAAAACAAATACTTCATGTATTAACAGTGTGCTTTGGTCTCAGTTCCATTTGATTAGTGAAACCTATTTTGTAAGTAAATATTATTTAATAGAAAAACATTGACTTGGCCCTCAAACAAATCTCTGAAACTCAAAATTCAACTACCATATTTTGCTGAACTGTTGTGACTGTTGTTTTATATTTGGTTCTAGCTTTGGGGGGAAAAAATAGCTGTTTTACATCCTGTAAGCCTCATGAAAATCAACCAGGTTGGGATAAAAGCAAGTGATCCGAATACTGTAGCTTTGTTATCCCTTCTTTTTATTTTTAAATTGAATTTCTGAAATAGCTAGTGGGAACAATATTTTAGAAAACATTGGAAGGGGAGAGAATGCGAATGAATTGAAGGAATTAAAAATTTCTTTAGGAATGTCAACTAACTGTTGACTCCACTTTATAGATTACATTTCATCAGCTTCTGAATGTGATACTTATTGTGAAGTTTTTTGGTTTGTTTGGTTGTTTTTTATGTCTAGTTTCCCATCTCTTTGTAATTCAAGAGATTTGAGGTACTTCGTGGTGGCTTTTATGAGAAGTAGGATGTTTACACTGAAGTGAGTACTTAGGGAGACACAGAAAGCTGGGAAAATCAGGAAGCAGAGGTATTTTCCAGGCAAGCCTATAAGATTATCTGTTGAGACTGTTAGTGTGGGAAGGCTATTTGCTTTGTGCTTGATGTGCAAGAAACTTTGGAGATTCTTATCTTTTAACTTAATGTGCAAAATATACATTTGATCCCTGACTGTTTTATTATTGTAGATAGTTTTTTTTTCTCCAACTTGTTTTTGAAGTATATATGTCTTTAAGTGGTGATGAAACAGACTATGAAGGCAACTTTCATGTTTATTTTGCTATGATTGTGTTATCCAAAAACTTAAATCTAAGAGCATAAGCATTGGTAAAGAGGAGCGTCCACCTTTGAAGCTGGGAAATAAAGAGCTGCTGTGCTCTCAGGTTCTTCATGCAGGTGGCCACATCCACTCCCATGTGATTGCTTTTGTCCGCTACCAGATTTTGTTACTGGTTAAGGTAGTGGAGGATGTCTTTCTTCTGGATTTGATGTGAGTGCTTCGTAATTTCTGAATTAATTATTTTTAAAACAAACTTAGTTTTCAATTCCAAGGCAAAAATAAAGGGGAGGTGTGAAAGAATTACTGAGTTTCATAGCAGTTTGGTAGTGGTGCTGCTTCTACTAGTAAGTGTTAATGGCATCGATGAAACTTTGCTAATGTAATTGTCATTGGGTAGCAAGGAAAACAGTAAACTCGTTTTACTTGGAGTAGATTTGGATGTTCAGCTGAAGTTTATTAATTTTTAAATTTTATTTGGTCATTTGCATTATCCTAGGCTTAGTTTCATCCATTTGGATAATACAGTTAGCTGCTTTCTAGGTGTGTGTGATTGCTCCAGGCACTTGTACAGTATGAACAAAAGGAATGCCAGTCCTGAATGCTGTATTCTGTGTTGTGTTTTCCAGTTAGGCTTTCTAACATCTATTGATAGACAAAATGCCCAGGGACAATTCAGTAACTATCTCTTTCATTACTGTTCCTCGTGGTTTGGTTTAATTTTTTTGTTTTTAGTAGAGATGTCTTGAACAAGAAAAGAAAGCGGGCAGAGAAAAAGAAAGTGTGTGGACATAAATATTAAGAACAGTGACTGTGTTCTGGAGTACAGTTTGATTCAGTTTTACTGTAAGGATATTCTTCAAGAATGCCTGAAGATTGTCATAATCATCTTTGAGCAGTTTTAAATAAAAAAATCACTTGTCTTAAAGTTTCTACTAACACACACATTTCTGGAAACATACAACTGAAGATGTAAGTGGGAGGTGCAGCACTGTCTGCAATCATCTCTGAACCAGTGACAGATCTAGTGTTTTGAGACGTTGCATTCCCATGGGGCTGGGAATAGGCTTTTGAGTTTTTTAGCCTGCTTTTTCCTCTGAAACCTCATGATGGATTACATTTGAATGCAGACAGATTAAAAAAAAAAGATAAGTTTTGTTTTCAGTCCTTTTGGAAATGATCTTTGAAATATACAATATATAGGACTAATTGGCATGCATCTGGAATGATACTATTGAGAATTATATTAATATTTCTTCATAGAAAGTTTGTTGGACTTATTCAGATAAAATTTAGGACTACAGAGAAGGACTTAATTTCTCAGCAGTCTGATAACTTCTTTGGAAATATGGGGCACCATATGCTGAAATAGAAACTTGATATCTGTACCTCTTTTGTGAAGACTCTGCCTTTGTTGGTTTCCTTTACTCCATTTTCTGTTTTCCTTTAAAAAAAGCAAAACTAACAGCCAACTGAATGTAAAGCATGCATTTCACAATTACACGTGGGAGATTCCATGTGTTCTGTAGCAGCAGTAGTAATGAACATGGTGCTAATAATGCAGGTTTGATCCCCATACAGGCTGTTCACTTGAGAGTTGAACTTGATGATCCTTTTGAGCCCCTTCCAACTCAGAATATTCTGGGTTTCTGTGAAAAGCACTAGAACTATCTGGCATTCTACCTCTGTCAGCAATGGAATATCTGGTCATCTTTTTGAGTTCTTTATTCTTGATTACTTTTTTCTTTGACCTTAAGGAATTGATAGAGTATGTTCAGTTAGTACTTTCTTTGTTAGTTTTACCAGATTTTAGATAATTTGCATTTCTCGCAGTTCAGTTAAAGATGTGGCTTTCGATCAGTGAATGTGTCAGTGATATTAGCTGTGTAGTAAGTCAAACACTTATATACTAGTTTAGTTGGGGGAGTTTGAGTCCTGTATAGACTGCAGAGGAAATGTTGACATTGTAAATTTCCTGCAAGACTAAGTATTTTATGCTTGATATAATAAAGTTGTGTCTTTATTATGACAGTATTTTGCTCTTGAAATGTAGTTTGGATGCTGGCTTAATAATCCTGTTGAAGCCACTTGCATGCTGGTAGTTTTTACTCCTCACTTTGTATATAAATTCACACAGTTTCAGACATTTTGAAACTATTGTTGTGATTTCTAGTTATCTCCGTGCTATAACTTTTCCCTTTCAGGATTTCTGTAAAGGGTGTCAGTGAACAGAAGTTACTGGCATAATGGCTCCAATTGTGCAAATAAATCTTCTGTTACTGTCCCACAGTGAACAAGCCTTTGCTTAAGTGGCCTGTCTGGTTTTCTTCCTGCCTGTGAGTGATAGGAGTCAAGCTGGCTGGGAGCCATTTGTGCATACAGCCAGCACTGCACATGTGGTGGAGTTTGGTTGTGGTTTATGTTCTGCAGTGAAATTAATTCTGTGCCTACTGCCAACCTGTGCTGGAGAACAGAAAGAGGCTGTTAGGGTTTGTCTGTTTGGAGGGAAAGAGCTCAACCAGGATGCTAAGGTCTTCTGGAGTGTGGAAAGAAGGTCTTATCTGCCTATCCATAACTCTGTTGTAACAGCTTGGGGCAATGCCAGCTGTTTGGAAGTTGTCTCTGACCTTTTTGTGTTTATTAAGTAGTTATTAGTAGTTAAGTAGTCACTCCTTTCCAAGATAATTTGTAGGGAAGTAGAAGTCCAAAACAGGTGTGGTTTCATAGCCTGTAAATCTCTGTTGGTTTTTGGATGTCAATGTGGCCTGATACTGGAAGTGTCTTGCAGAGGAGAGAGCTGGCTCTGCACTCAAAGTACACTCTTCTCAATATATCTGTAACTTACTACTTCAGACCTGAGCTCTGTTTTAATATGACTGTTGAAGTATTTCTGTTCTGGATATGACACATTTTGGCCTTTTTGTATTTGGCTTTTCAAATTTGACTTTCTCTTTGGGGATTTTGATGACTTGTCTTAGCACTTTCCTCTTGTTCTCTTTAGTATTAGAGTTAGAGAAAGTAGTCCTAAGAAGGGTTATATGCTCATTTGTTTCAAATAAAATTTGATGATATTGCTCATCCTTAAAAAATATTTCCTGTAATATGTGTCTGGAGCTGGGAATGGAATACTTTTGAAGTAAATGTCATGGTAACACAGGGTGCATTGCAGTGAAGGAAGTGCCTTGCTATGTGTAGATACAGAGAAGTAGAAGCTTGCTGAATGTGCCTCTGTCTCTGTGAACGTGAATTCCCTTTCCTATTGCCAGTGCTGACAGTGGAAGTACTGACAGGTGGTCAGTTGTTTCATATAATTAAAAAGCAACAGCAATAACCCCTCCTTTTTTCTTAAGCATCTTCTTATTTGGCTGGATATATCTGGATGCCTGTTATTGAATCCATATTCTTTAGGAGTGGCAAGTTGATTAAGCAGTTGGCCCTTTGGTTTTATGTTGTGGCTTGTAACCAAGTTAGTTTTTAAGGGAGACCTCCTCTCTCAGAAAGGAGCTCTACTTAAAGCTCTGCTTTTATTATGAGGATTATTAGAAATAGACACGAGGCTGTAGGCTTATATCTACTCAAAGGCTTGCATGTATTTTGATTCAAATTAAAAGAATTAATATTTGTTTTTTCAGAATTGAGTTTTCCTTGTAACAAACAGAAAAACAAACTTTTAGGTACTTCAGTTAACAGAAGGGGTTTTTTAAAAAAATTATTTTTAGTAAATGATGGCAAGAATGGGTGACTGGCTTGTGTAAGAGTATCCTTATTTTAGTTCTTCCTCCTCAGCACACGCTATGCATTGTGCATGCACAATGAGCTTCTGGTAACTCTTAGAAATAAAATGGAATTTATCTGTGTGTCTATGGTTTGAGATGTAATTTACAGAAATAAAGGCCTTGACTGGTATTGACTTAACTGAGGTTCTGATGGGACAGACAACCAGGCATGGAGTTGAAGGATGTTGACTTCTACGTTTTACACTTCATTATTTTTTCCCCTAATCCTGGGAATGGCTCATGGTGACATACTAAGGAACATGATTTATTGAATTCCATTCAAGAAGTTCCATTGTATAATTATTTTAATGTAAATTTAGTTACTGAATCTAGTAAGGGTGATAAAGTAAGTAGGATATTGGTAGGACAGTTTATATGCTGTTTATCATTGCTGTTGACAAATCTGGTTAGGCAAATTTCTGTCATTACTAGTCTAGGACTGTAGGAGTGTTTTCTGAAGGCATGCAGATGATATAAGAATAGCTGTGTGTGGTGGATATGGGTTTAAGCATGCTCAAAACTGCAAAGGTGAGGAAACAAAACTAAGTTTGCCTGATCACAGAATGACTAGGTTGGAAGAGACCTTCAAGATCATCAAGTCCAATCCGTGCCCTAACACCTCAACTAAACCATGGCACTGAGTGCCACACCCAATCTGTTTTTAAACATATCCAGGGATGCTATTTGATTCACTGTAATACTTATTTCTATGTACTGGTAGAGGGCAGATGTGATTGGAGTGCAGGGGTGAGGGGTTTTGATTTCCTGCCTTTTTTTACTTAACGAATTAATGGTTATAGTTCTTGATACTTGTTCAGTCTGCCAGCTTGCTTTTCCCACAGAAGATCATAATATCCCTTTTTCTCTGCGTTTGAAAAAGAAACTGTTGTGTATTGAGTTAAATGTACATATATTTTTACTGATTTCTTTAAGGGTGTTGGACAAGTGGTTTAAATTTTCCAACCATGTGCCATTACACTGTAAATGTACTGTTATTTTGAGAAGTGAGACTTGCAGGAAGGAATAATATACTATGTAAACTCGGTATTATCTGCCTTATAACTGTTACGTGGATCATAGAAACTAGAACACTACTACCCTAAAACTAGCCACTGGAACATGGCTGCTTTATAATCAGTGTGAAATTTTTAACCACATCAAAAATACAACATTCTGTTGGTGTTTTAGATACTAAGCTTTGTCACAATACCTTCATTATGAGCTTAGGTTGGTCTTCCGGCTCGTATGTAGTCATCAGGCTTTACATTTCATTTATAGAAAATGCTTATGAGCACCTTTCACTGTACTGTAATCTTATTAAGCCAAGTTGCTGATGTTTTGCATTAGGTTTGTGCTTTGTATCCCTTCATGCTGAAGGATACAGTTGATCATAAATGCAGCCTTGACTATTCCTGTTTTGGCCAAAAAAAAAAAGCTTTATAAATGCTATGACTGTATACTGGTATTATATTTGTCTGTGTACTAAAAAAAGCAGTAGCTCTGCTTTGTTATTACAGTTCTTTAGCATTTTGCACTGAATTGTATTTACTTTTGAGTCAAATATTTTGGGGAATGTTTCATTTCCATCTAAAAATGTTTTAAGCATAATATCAGTGTGTGTTCTTCAGAGGTGCAAACAAAGTAGTGATTTCCCTTAGACTGCTTTTCACTTAAATCCGTGAGACTTCTCTGTAAATCCTTAACAGTTCTTGACATTGCAACCTCGAGGCACAGAGCCAGCATGTGCAGTCTCAAGGGAGCAGACCCAAGTCCCAATCCCAGACTGCTTGCTCGAGGAGGCATTTTGCTCAAATCCTTAAGGGAATGTTGACCTTCTCTTTCTCAAAAAAGTGACACCTGCTGGCTAAGCAGGATGGGCTTTGAGGGAATTTGGAAGAGGATGATTTGGTCTTGGTAGGCTGTGAGACAAAACTTGGGTCAGGGCTAAAGAAGTACTTGGCTTGAGGAATGGATGGATAGAAAACAAAGAAGTTGAGATTCTTGTGAGAGAAGCACTGTTTTGATCCATATCTGAAGCTCTTTATTCAGATCAAGGAAAATCATATTATGAATGAGTGCAGCGGTGTTCACTGTTTCACAGTTATTTGAATTTTGCTACAAAATGTGTGGAAGTAGTGCCTCTAATAGGTGGTGTTAATTAAAACAAAAATTAAAACAAAATGTTTACTTGGTAATTTGAAAAGAAATAATTAGGTTCTTATAGACCAGCCAAATGCTGAGGGAGCTCAACAGGTTCATAATTTTTAGTTTCATAGAATGACAATAGGCCAAGGACAAACTCTGTTTTTGCGAGGTCAGTACATAAAATGCTATTCACAGCTTTTTAATCTCATTTTGTAGTTTTATGATCTGTATATTTAATGAAAAGTAATATATATTTGGTAGGGAGCAATCAGATTTCATGTTGTTATTTCCAGAAGATGGCTAATACAATGCAAAATCAAGGTTTGTCTTTTTTAGTTTTACATAGACTTAAACACAATTATGTGCGTTTAACTCAGCTCAAAACTGCACAATTACTGTGATTAAGCTGAGGTTTTTTCCCTTCACCAAAAAAAACCAAAACAAAACCAAAAATATAAGTCTTCAGATGCAAGAAAGTGGGTGGTGTTGAGAGGAAAAGAAATATAATTTGTATTATATCTAAATTCAAATTGGTGGGGTTTTTTTAAATAAGCTATTGAGTTATTGAGTGTTAAATTCTAGACTGCATTTAGTAGGGTAAATTGCTTATAATTCTGGAAGCACTGATCCTGATAGGAAAGGGTGGTAATTAGTTTCTAATATGGACAGAATTGCTGTTATTAGCTGTGCTCCACATGTTTGCTTCCCCTGTGGCATTCCTTGAGGTGCAGCAGATGGATGAACCAGGGGCAGAGGTAATGTGTGCCATGATGGGCTGCTGCTTTCCCCTGGGGATACTTCTGGAATGCTGATCTCTCCTTTTTCCTTTTTTTCTTCCTTCCTCTTTTCTTTTTCAGCAACTTTACTGAGATGTATCAGAATTAATTTATGGTATTACTCCTTTATAATCCATTAATCCAAGCATTTAATACCAATATGTTAATGTGTTAGAAAAGGTTGGGCTGTTTGTGTGCTGGTATCTTAAATCTTACAAAGTCAATATCATGCTTAAATACTTTTCTCCATTCTGTGAGGTTATGTCATTAATAGTCTGATGTTGCCTGATACTGTTATCTAATCTTTTGGGACATGGTCATGTTGAGAAATGGAGCCTGCTATTGAAAAGGATTGTCCTTTTCCTTTAAATCTAGCCAAGTAAAATCTGCTCTCATTTTCTTTTCTTTCTGTTCTTGATTAAAATGTAGGCAATAGGTTGTGTGTGAGCTTTTGTATTTGAGCTTTTAAAATGCTATTTTATTAATTTTTAAAACCAGATGTAATTGAGGTAGTAATGCAGATTGCCTTACCTTTTTGTCATCCAAAAAAAAGTAGCCTTGCTCAGGTGAGCACAAGGAGTCTGCGGTGCTGCAGGTGGGAGAAGCCCCCACTCCCTGCTGGTGTCACAGCTGCAGCCTTGGAGTGCCCAGAGAGCCCCGGCCTCTGGGAGGGGCCAAGGAAGCACACGTGTTGGTTATTAGGAAATACCTTCTTTGGTGCTTTTCAAATGTTTTCATTTTGTTTATATATGTCTCTTTTTTTCCTTGTCCTTTACTGATTTACTCTCCCTCCCAGCCTGTTTCACTCCCTGGTGGGTCTTGGGTGGAATCCACAGTATTTTCAGAGAAATTAATGATTTTAAACTAAGTGACTTTGAAAGTGAGGCTCCATGGTTAACTGCAAGTTTGCGGCCGGGGACATAAAATTTGCTGAAACTCTCTGGCTCATGTTTTTGTGAATTTTTGCTGTGTAATAGCAATAGAAAAAAATGCCTTCCTCTGCATTTTAAAGAGGATGTGTAAATGTCAAAGGTTTTTTAACTTCAGTTTTATTGCTTTTTTGGTTTTAATCTGGAGTCGTGATCTGGAATGCCCAAAGGAAACTTCTATAAATATATGGTTTTTATGCATGTTTGTATATGTGTATATAGAGGTATATTTTTGTGTTCTTGGCTGTGGAAACGTTTCATTGTTTTTTCTTGTCTGCTTTTACTACCACATATTACAGATGTGGATATGCAGTGGAAATCTATTGACAAGGAAGTTGCACCTTCTGTTTGAGGTTTGCAATGTTTCTAGCACAGTGACTGCAAGTATTTTTTTGTTTGCAGACTTAGGACATCCCTTATAAGACAGGATTTCAAGTGAGTTTTTAAGTAAATGCTAATCCACTTAAGGCTTTCAGAAATGTCTGAGTACTCAAGTGCTTCCTAAAATTAGGTGAAGTTGTAAGGGGACAGTGTCTGTCATTGCATCCAGTGGCTCTGGCAGTGATAGTGGAAGATCATGTTTGCCAACTATGGCAGTGTTTTCTCCTAAGTGTGGTACACAATTTAGAGTAGTGTGTAACTGGGCCTGTAAATGTGTGGATGCTGCTGTTGTTGGTACTACTGATGGTGTGTAGTCAGCAAAAAGTTGTGCTCTGAAGTAGTTACTCTGTTATTTGAGAGGTTTGATGTGAATCTGGGCAGTGTGAGATATTTAATATTCTGGTCATGCACTCAAGTAATTCCTTTACACTCAGGCTGCTTAAATAGGCTGCAGAGAGCAGAGCTCCTTGATGCAGGGAGTTCTGCTGCTAGGATTTCTCAAAGGTCGTGTTATTCAAAGATCTTTTTGCTTGTTTTGTCTGCATACTTGGATAACATGAGTGTTCTGGATTAGTAGATGGATTTCTTGTTTTTAATGCAAAAAGTCGGGAACGGCCAAGACTATGACTTTTCAGAAGGAGGCTCCTAAACCAAGAGTCCTTGTCAGATCCAGCTATTGAGCATTGCTGCCAGGCTCTGCCTCATCAGTGATGGGAGATGGGATTGTTTGTACAATTCACAGCCAGAGCCAAATACTGGAACTGGAAATGTATTGAGGAGGATGGAAACTTGGAGAACCTTGGACAAAAACTGTTTCCCAAAGGGAAGAATTGGCAGTCAGAAAATGAATAATCATCTGTAGCATGTCCTAAAGACCAACTAAAATGGTAAGCAAACATAAGAGAATGAAGTTAAAGTATTTCAAAAACAGGAAGTTATTGCTCCACGGTGAAACACAATTTTGTTTCCATCCTCTCCATTCATATTGACCCATTTCAAGCAGGAGAACCTTCTCCTTCACAGTGTTGATGTCTGACTGTTTTATGAAGACACCTTGAATTGCCTCGGTTTTATTGCTGGAGACTCATCAGATATATATATATATATACATTGTAATTTTTTTCCTGTGAAAAAGACTAACTACTTTTTTTGTGAGCCTTTCCTTTTTAATTTTATCACTCAAAGTCAAGTTGCTCCTCTTCATGCAAGGAGCAACCTCACCTGAAATGCCTTGGACAACACACAAGAATTACATGCAACCATGAGAAACAAATCAGAGGTTTTCTGTAGCAGGATTTTTTGCTGCTTTCCTGCTGAAATCAACAGGAAATTTAGATTAAACCTGGGATCTTGCCACACACTGAGAAAAAAATGCAATGATCAGAATTCTTATGATTCTTTTCACCTTATAGCATGATAATAAAACAGGTATTCTTTCATATCTAATGGATTGTCATAATCTAGTAAAAGATACTTGAGCTGTACAGTTTTTTTTACATTTTTGAACTGTTTGAGCAGGTGTTTCTCAGTCTTCCAGAAAGACCTGTTACCATACCATATTCATTTTATGATATGGGCTGAGCAAAACTCTTTGCTCTGGGAAAGAATTTTGCCATTTGATATAGTATGGAAATCTTTGAATGTAAATTTAAAAATTGCCTGTGCCATCTATGTATTAATTTTCCTATTTAATTATCTATAGAAATTCTTGATATTAAAATCATGAAATATTTAATCACAGTGGTGGCTCTATTCTGCCTTAGGAAACTGGTTTTATTCAAATGTTATTCCTGTGATGAACTAGTTCAGGAATTTTGTTTTTGTCTTCTTCCACATTGTATTAATCAGAGCAAAATTATTTCTATGCTATTTGTCTAAAGGACAGAGGATACATGCATGTGTGTAAATGCATTGGATTATCATTATTCAACACACATAGTATCAAGTTTCTCCTAAACAGAGAATTTGACAATTTGTTACATTTTTACTGAGACATTTTTAGAATGCTGACCTCTACAGGTGGTTCATTCTTCTTCAAGCGCTTGGTGGCTTTGAATTACTTCAATTTCTTTGAAAAGAAAACAAAATAAATCCTAGAGATATTTTTCCTTTCCAGTGAGGCTGGCAACATCAAGGGACAAAGGAAAACCTGGTAAAAACCTTGCTAGAGCAGTTAGCTCTTATTTCCCCTTGTCTCTCCTCAATAGCGTGCTGTCTTCCACCCCAGTAACATTTTGGTGCCGTAACCATATTTGCAATCACTAACTTCAGATAGTACTCCAGGAGTACTAATCATTTAGGAGTGTTCATGAAGTTGATTTTGGGACTTTCTATACTTTTTTTTTTGGTTGAAATATATGCTCTTTGTGGAAACTTGTATCATAGGGTTTTAGTTAACTCATGAACTTCTGTAGGTTATCCATTCTTTTTATGTTAGTATACTCAATGCTTTGAGGATAAAATACTTTTGCCTGTGTTTTTAATTGCTTGATGTGATTTAGATTCAGTTTGGGGCTCTCAACTGCCATTAGCAATATGCTGTGATTGAGCTAATCAGCCCTGCTAGGAACTGGCTGTGGTCTGGAAGCTTAAAAGCCTTAAGATTGCTGCAGTTACAGACTTCTAATTTTGAATTTGTTTTAAAAATGGCTTTGAGTGGATTTTCTTGTGTGAAAGATGGCATACACATAATAATGACACTGTTGTAATTCTAGTCAGTATTTTTCTTAGGCCTAATATTAAGACTGATAGATCTTTTTAAAATACATATGTTTTCTTTTATAATTTCTATATTTCCTGTTTAGCAGAAAATTTCTTGTGATGTAAAAAAAGTTATAAACTTTGTGTTAGAATTAGAGATGTCAGTGTGGAGGAGATGTAACTGACTCAATAGAAAGTGTTCAGTACAACACTAGATCAATATAGGCACCACAGCAGAATCTTCTATTACTTCTCTGTAAGTAGCATTAGAGATGGCATTACTCTGGATTAAATCAAGTACATCAAGTATAGAATTTTGATTTCAACTGTACTTCATTTGATTCTTAATGGAAAATAAGATGAAGTAGCTTAGCTTCATCTGTATTTTTGTGTGCTCTTATAAACTGCTAGAATCTTATTTTACAATGAAAGAGTTAAGAATCTATATTCGATTGAAATTCTGTAGGAATAGGGTGTATTAGATTTTAAGACTTCTTGAAAACCTAATTAGTCCTCACGTGACTTAGAGGCTTCACAGGTCTTAAGAGGTTCCACCATGTGTGAAGTTCTTGTTCACTTCGAACCTTTTTTAATAAAAGCAGGTATTGATTGTTTTTCTGTGCTCTTCTTACTCTATTTTTTGTCCTCTTTTAGTGTAATATTTCATAGGTATTTTTTTAGGTTTTTTCTCTTGTTTGTCCCATAATACACTCAACATTAAAATAATGATTGCTCTGAGTATTTTAGGAGAATAAAAACTAGAGAGATCTAAGGGGCAAAAGTGTATGCAATGTTCTGGTTTCTCGATAATTAATTAAGAATATATATCTTAGAGCAAGTTCTGTTCTGATGTTTAAAAATTCAACAGTAAACTTTAAAGGGTAGAAGGAAGTGGCTTCAGATGTATTCCTTGTTTGGTTTTTCTTTAAAAATGCAAGAAATAAAATCTGAACAAATTTTTTTTCCTGAAAGTAAATTTGATGATGTAGTTGGTAATATACACAGGGATTTTTAAGGGCCAAATTGCAGATATAGACCTGAGTGATGCACATGTTTATTTCTTTTGTGTGACCTTTTAAATACAAGCTGTACATGTTAAGTAAATAGAGTAGAACAAAATTGCCACTGGAGCTCTTGTACTTGAATTTTGACGTTTGTTTCATATTATTCTTGCCAGGTGCCTTAAAATGTGTTTGTTTAATTCACTGGGCTTTCATATCACTTGTGGAAGTTTGGTCAAGAGCTCGTGTTGGTTTGGCTGCCAGGGAAATCCCACGTGTGTCTGTGGAATGGGCACAAAACGACACAAATGTCATCTTGTTTAGCCTTTCAGTTATGTGAGCATATCACATTTGTTTGAGTTCAGGTGCAGAGTGTTAAGGTATGAATTCACTTCAGTTTACAGGAATTTCTTAATTTTCTTAAAAGTATGTGGGCCAGCCTTGTCCAAAGGAATAAGTTCTGCATTTTGAGTTCACGTAAACGTAAGTTGTGGTGCTCTATGTGATGTTTATTCTCAGTTGCCCTATTACATGTGTGAATCTTCAGATCTTCAAAATGCTCTTGTGCATCTGGGAGGGACAGCTTATATCTTCTGAACCTTCCTCAGTAATCCTTCCCTTATGAACTGGGATGTGGAAACATTTGATGCCTTATTACCCTTTCACAAAGAGTGATCTGCAAAATACTTAAATTACAGTATACTGAAGAGTAATAATATTCTTTGTGACTGGAATATAAGAAATTCTTTCCCAAATACCAAGTCACAGTTGTCTTTTTCAAAAAGGTGAAACTCTATTCTCATTTTGGTTATTTTATATATTTAACAGAATGGGAAGAGTTTGTCTTGTGTTAAAATTATTTGATAACCCTTATAAATGGTAACATTTTTATTTTTAGTGGTTGAGCAAATCTGGGCACTTATACGAATTTCATTGTATTGGAGTGTTGCAGTATGAACAAGTAAAGTAAAAAATGAGGCAAAATCTGAAAGCTGTTGTCAGAGCTAAAAGCATCTATATAGAGAACTGAATACAGGATCTAAGACCAAGTTGCCACCCAAAGAGGCAATATGGTTTAATTGACTTGTTTTGGCAATGCTTAAGATTCTAAAATGTGAAAGAGAAAATGGGAGATTGTAATTTGTAGAAGCAACTTATTTGGCACATGGAACCCAAGGCTCATTTTGGCTAAATTTCAAAATGTACTTTGAAATTTTTAAGTAAAAATTCCTACTTTTTTTTTCTTTTTAATTACAGAAAAAACAGAGGGAAGGAAAAATGTTTGGGTTTTGTTGTCACTTACTTTGAAATAATTTACTCTTTAACTTTTGGCTAAAATTCTAGTAAGTGAACAATAAAATATGTGTGGGAGTTTTCTGAAACCGTTGGACTTCCTGGTAACCTGTTTCTACCCTAACATGAAGCAGATTCAATATTTTAAAGATTTTTTTAAATGAGATTATTGGTGTTTAATGTAATTGAAACATCCATTTATTCAGTTATTTTTCTCACATACCGGCATAGTACCTACCAATGGTTCAATAAAGCCAGTAGTCCTAAAGCAGACTGCAGGATTTTATGCATCACCACATAGTGATGGCTGGGGTTTTTTCTTTTATTATTTTTTCCACTGAAAAAGTATTTTTTTTTCCTTTTAAATACAGCCAGTCTCAGAGGTAGTAAATGCTTCAGAGGTGATGGGCTGGCATCCCTGGGCCGTCACACAACCCTGACTTTGGCCTTGTCTGATTCTCGTGCTCTCCCGTTCCTTTCTGCCAGCACTGGTGCTGTTCTGGCCTGGTAGTGAAATACTTGTGTGAGCAAGTCTGGCCAGAAACCAGTGAGGGTCTGTTATTTTTATAGGTCTGTTTTCTACTAGTTTCTTCCTGAATGGATTTACTGCAGGTCCCTACAAAACTCTGGTGCTAGTGTGAGGGAAGAAGATAGGAGCCAGGCTGTGGGCAGTGGGGACAGTGAAGTGTTAAGGGGGAGCAGGATGGCCTCCTTTGGGTGGCAGACAGCCCTTAGTTGTCGGGAAGATAAGCTGTGTTTGCACACATAAACCTTGACTCCTCAGCTGTTGTTTGGCAGTGGTTCCTGCATCAGAACCCCTTGCCGGAGTTGGGAAGTGCTGCTTGCCTGTGTGAAGGCTCTCTTTGCAGAGGAGGTTTTGTGGGCTGTACTTGCAGGTTGGCTGATGGGATGGGTCTGTTGGACGCTGTGCTGGCAGTGCTGGTGGGGACCAGCAGTGCTGGGGACTTGAAGGCTTTTACAATCCTTCTGCTCCTTATTCTTGCTCACCTGTAATATTAAAATTAGAGTCCTATTTTTAATGTAAAATCATTAATTCCAGTGTTCTAATTAAATATCCCTAGAAATTAGTTCCTAAAACTAAGGTGTAATTTTTATAGGAATGACATTAGGAGACTATTTAGTGCTTTGTAAAAGGAGAGATTTTTAAAACATCCTGGGAGGAGGAATTAAAGAAAAATTATTAGTTATTGATTGCTACTTGCTTTCTGACTACTTAAGTAAATGTTTTAAAGTCTTTAATACCATATTATTATTGTAAGAAGGATAATTACTAGGTAAGGGTGCTTTTATCTGCAGGAAGACTGTCTACCATATTTTATTGGCTTTCAGCATTTTCTAGCTATAACCTACAGAACTGCTGTAACAGCATAGTTGGAGAAACAGCAACAGCAAATTTATTTTGTATTCTAAGGGCAACTTGTCCTCGTTTAAAAAAAAACAAAACAAAGGCATGAGTGCACTTTAACAACTGGAACAGACATACCTGTAACAGAGTATGAAGCCAATTTAAGATGGGGTTACTTGACTATAAATTCTGGTTCTGACTTTTTGTCAAAGTTTTCCTTCTGAAGTGTGCGTGGTTTCTAAGTGCATTTTATTGAGAGTGTTTTAACTCATGTAACACTTGTTACAAGAAAATAATTTAAAACTCAGATTTCTATAACAAGTGTGATATTTAGGGTTTAAGCCAAGGAGAAATGTTACTCAATTGAACCAGACTATGGAGTATTAAATGAAAAGCTAGCAGAAGAAATAAAAGGAAGATCAGTAAAGTCTTCAAATAGGAGAAAAAGTCTTTGGTTAAGAAGTAAAGTTGGAGAAATCTCAACATGTTCACTAGCAGATGGAGATATTTCTGGATTCACTTCCACCAGAGCCAGACTCTGTCAGATTTAGCATTTATTTTCTAGAATAGGAAAGTAAATTGTTGGGGTTTCTTTTGTTGTTTTTTTTTTTTAGTTAGTGGTTAACTGCTTTAAATTATTTTCATAATAGCTGCATGTTTCTGCTAAGCTACCAATGTTAAACTATTTTAATTACTCTTTAGCATTTAAAGACCACAATGCTGAACACAGAATCTTGGCAACTCTAGAAGTTGTTACTTCTGTGCTGCTGATCCTCTAACAGTGTAATTTTGTTGTTTAAGGGTGGTCTTTCCAGACTTAAAGCCCTAACAACATGGATATACTACTGGAAGGATGTTAAAGTGTGGATTGTCTCGAAAGGCAGCAGAAATCAGTAGATCAGCTGATACCTTTTGGTTATGGAGGAACCAGTGAATACAGGTGTCATACAACTGAATTCTGCCATGAGCTGTGGTGACATGTCTTAGTTCAAGGGGAAGAACAGCCTTTCTTTTAAACAAAGGGAAAGAGTGGAAAGAAGAAAAACAAATGTTTTTGGAGAGGGAAGGTGAAACAGGCTCCTTCAGATATCTCAGTTGCTGCAGTGCCGCTGTGAATTAGCGCAAGGCCCATTAACATCAGGCCCCAGTCATCCTTCCACCTCGTTTGTTGGTGTAGGAGACTGAACTGTATCATATCAGCTTTCCAGCATTGTGGGCACACCATCATTTACTGCCACTCACACTAAAGGAGCTGTCAACACAAAGCTTGCCTGCCTGCCTGCCTCAGGAGGCAGCTAACAGCCCAGGCAGCAAGGAGCTTGATTCAGCAAATATTTGAGCAGATGTAATGATACCTGGCACATTTAAAGATAGATTTCTCTCCTTTGTCAGAGAACATATTTTTTCCTTAATTTGAGAATGAGATTGAACAATACCAGTAATATCTCTGTCTAATAAGCCTTATAAGACATGGAAGAAATGTCTCAGTGTTGAGAAAATAAAGGTTTCTTAGGGTGGGGGGTTTTTTGAATTTTTCAAGATGTCTCAGGGTGCTGCTAGCAGCACAGGCTGTGCCAGATCTCTGTTTGTTCAGACTGGATTCCGGCTTTGACTTTTGGAAGTAATGGAATTATTGAGAACTGTTGGTTTTGGATCTCTGCAGAAGGAGAACATCTGGCAAGAGCCTTACTACATTCCAACTTGCTTATGGAGGGGGAAGCACTTGTTGGTACAAAATGCATACTGGAAAAAATAGTCCTTGACACTGCAGGCTGATGCTAACTTCCATCAGCTCAAATCATCAGTCATATAAATGCAAGTAGAGATGCTTCTAGAAATTTTTTACTAGTCTACTTTAAGCCTTTTATTTGTCCATGCCTAAAGTAATAGAGGAAAACATGTTTTGCCCTAGGCAGCTTTTAATGAGGGGCGAAGGTGCTACCTTTCCGTTGGACAAACTGGAAGGCACTTCATTGTGCTGCAGGGCAAATAGTGGAGCCCTAATCTTGCAAAAGCCTCTTTCTTGATTGAAGATTAAGAAGTATGGAGGATTTCTTCTTGATTTTTGGCAAAAGGTGAGAGAAATAAGTGAGCCAGGTTGTAATAAGTCAACGTTGGCTACATTTATTCTATTGTTTTTTCCACATCTAACTTAGAGCTATCCTACCACAGCTCTGGCTTAGGTGAGCAGATGTGCAGTGCTTGCATTTATCCATTAAGCATTCTTCCCTGTTTACATACTGAGCAGATAAACTTTGTTTTCAGAGTTAAAAGGGGGTGTTTCATGCTGAAATTTTCATACAATAGACACTTTCCCCCAGCTGTATTGAAAGAACCAGAATTCTCTCATGACAAACTTAAGTTCACACAAACCTGATGTGTAATTTCTGTTTTGCTTAGTAATGAGAATGAATTCCTGCAGCTGACTTAGATGTGCTCTTTAGGACAAGGAAGTGTAAGAAATCATCCTCTCATTGAGGATGTGCCTGTCTAGAGGCAAACTTAAAAACTTTTCAGATTTCTTTGTATTCTACATGCTTTGTTTTATGAAAAATGTAACATGTTCGTGTATTGTTGTTTTATTGTGGGAGGCTGAGATGCCATGCTGCTGGTAATAGACTTTTGATTTCAGTATTGTAGGGTTGCCAAAAATCAGATACAGAGATACTGTGTACCTTGGCAGAAGTGTAGGTTTTCTTCCACATACTTTTATAAAATGGCTTGATCTAGAACTTCTCAAGTTCAGACTCAGGCTTCTGTGATCTTGACAGTGTATCTGTGAGTGTCTTTGTTTCCAGTCACGTTATTGCAAACATGGAGTTACACTGGCATTTTCTTGGCTATACTGTATAGTATATTTGCCATTGTACTTAAGGCTCCAAATTCTGCCTCACTAAATTCCAGGGGTTTTGTCTGATGCTTGATTTCTCCACTGGTTCACCTTCATGAACTTGGAAAGTCAAAATATATGCTGTTTCTCAAAAACTTTTTCAGTTTGTTTTTTTTCCCCCACTCTGCTTGATATGTCAGAGGGTCTCTTTTCCCTTGAAAGACTTTAGTGTTAAGGTATTAATGATCTTCTAAAGATCGACAAAGTAATTTTAATTTGTTCCAACTGGGTTCTCTTAATTATATCTGTATAAAGATACATGGCAAACATCAACACCATGAAAGGATACTGACCTCAGGTTGATCTTGGAATTTGTTTTCAAGAGGGTCAAAATTTGCTGGACACCTTATGATACAGTAAGTGATTAAAAATACTTTTTCTTAACCTTTTTAGACATGTTCTTAGGAAAGCTGTCACACTTGCCATGTTTGTTTTGCTCATGAGAGTTAGCACCTCAGTTACACACTGTGTAACTCAGATTAATTGTGTTCTGGTGCCTGAATTGGCAGTTTTCTGTACAATTGTGTTGTAATAGTTGCTAACAGTAGCTGTTGCCTGTGACGCTGTATTAGGATATTTTTGGCCTGGTGTGTGCAGTCTTGCCACGCTGGCCTTGATTTGGTGTATATATATATATATANNTATATATAAATATATATATTTTTAAAAGTGTGTGGTTATATAAAGCAGTTGAGTCATAACTGAAGTAACCACAGGAAAATTTGCCAGTAGAAAGGATTATTATGATAGCTGGTACTGTAGGGCTGAGGCTTGCATGTTAGAGCTGTTCAGCCTGATACCTCACGGCTCAGCACAGAGAGGGGAATAAGCAGCATGATGCAATTTAATAGCAGTTTAACTGTGTGTGTTTGCATGTGAATAAAAGCTCTGGCTTGTAGCCCTGCTCAAGGCTTGGTCTCTAAGCTGGTGTACTTTATTCACATTTGTAACCAGGGAGGCTTCAAAAATACTCTGTGGGCACACATGTAAATATTATTTGTATACAGGATAATTTATGACTATTAGCATTTAATTTTTTTTTAATTTTAACCTTAAATTGGATCAAAGAATAATAATGGAACTTGCATTAATATAGGGAATTTGGAGGGAGAGTGTGGGTGAAGAACTGCTTTACTGTGTAGTGCTCTGACCACCTCAGTGGATTTATAAGAAAATTCCTTTTTCTAATACTTTAAATGCTAATTTTTATAGTATTTGTCATTAGCTTATGCTTGAACTGTCTGAATAACTACACACAACTAACAAATGATGTTACATACAGTATTATAAATATGCTCTCCTCTTTGTACAGTACCTGATGTACTTTTTCTGACAAGATGTGTGTAGCAATGTGCAGTTTTCTGGTTTAGTACAGTTTGTGTGGGAAATGCCAGTTCCAATTTTATTTTGAGTGGGTTGTATTGTATTTAAAGTGTGCAGGTCATGCCAGGTCACTTGGTGTGTTCGGTGACATGATTTAGAGTCTAGGAAGCAGAGAATATGAGGAAAGAGAAGCAGGTAATTTCTGACATTTCTGCAAGGGCAGTGCTCTTACAGGAATTAATAACCCAATGTTGTTCTTAGGGAATACATAAGTCTTATTGCAAGAAATGAATAGGAGTATTTGTGAAATCAAGTTAAAAGTAGTAATTGCATTTTTTTAAATACCAAATTCTATTTAGGTAATGAGTTGAAACAAATCTAAAACTTACTTGATAGTTACACAGGAACTGTATTACCAGTACTAACTTTTGATGCTAAAAGACACTTTTAAAACAAATTCAAGCTTTTCTTCAGTATTCCTGAACCAGTATGATTTTCTTTCCATTTTCTTCTGAATTTATACGTCTTTTGTTGCTTTAGAAAGAGTTCTTTGAGCATACACCCTGAAGTTTTATTCTATCTGGAGAAAATATTGTTTTTTCAAATATTTTTCTCTATGAAAGTATAGGTTTTAAGCAGCTTTACATACAGGGAGAATTCAATTTGCTGATATATTAAATTACAAGTAATTTTTAATACCTGCCAATGCCAATGTTGGTCTAAGTTTTGGTTATTGCCCAGGTAAATTGTGTACTTGCTGTACATTCCTCCAGTTTGAATAATTTTGTTTTTCTGAAGTTTTGATTGTGATTATGTGTTCTGTAGATGGAAATTAACTTCGTATAGTATATCTTCTGACTACTATTCAAATAATTTCCACAGTCACTGGCATAGTGGATATTTATTCTTTTCTATGTCAGATAACCGTGCTCTGGGAATCTCCAGGATAAATAATGTTTCAAAAATGAAAATTAATTTATTTGTTACTATTAATAATCACTGTTGATATTTCAAACAGATCTTACAAACTGATCTTTGCAAAGATTAATATTCAAATGGAAGCCAGTGTTTTATGGGTACTAATTGAGGTAACCAATGTCCCCTCAGGGGGCCTTCAGTCCCTGCAAGGCTTCCTTGCACTTCTAAATCCCTGCCATTAGAGGCTGGTAGTTGACTATCTCAGCTCTCTTGGTTATGAACCTGGCTGGGCAGGTGGGGAAAGATATGAAAACTGATAGGTAAACCCAGGAAAAATCTCACTTTTACACTGCGCAATGGATTAAGGGTTCAATCTGTGACATCATGGCTCAATACAGGGAGGAGAGTGAGCAGCATTGTGCAATTTAATAAGATTATCTTGGGATGTTTCCTGAAGTAATTGTCAAGTCCAGAGTTGGGACCAGATGACAGACTCAAGATGGTGTTTCTGTGACATATCCATAGATCTTCCCTTCCTTTTCTCTGGAGCAAAGGTACAAAAAAGGGTTTTGCTCTGCTACTCCCACTGGTACCTCTGATAAGCAGTTCTGTTACTGGGGAGGAACTTTGCTTTTTGATCTGGAGGAATGGGGGGAAACTTGGTATCCATATGCTGGAAGACAATTAGTACATTCTTCAAGAAACAGTATGCATTGAGATTTAATTTTTTTTTCCCCCTACATGCTTGCACTTCTCCCTGCTTTTTCTTTATTGTGGAAGGTGGATGGAGAGAAAGTTCTCTATCTATGTAGTTTGAAATGGAAGCAGTTTGTCTTTTACCTAAATATAATGTTGCATCTGAATTTATCCCAATGGCACTTAAGTGGTTAGACTATTGGTAGGTTGCCTGCCTTTCATTTCTCTTCTCAATTTGATTAATGCTCTCAGCTTTGGATATTTTAAGCTACCACATTATATCTATTGTCAAAGCTGCTTTTGGTTTTGAGTGTCATTCTGGTCCTCTTGTCTTCTGTGTTCTCTCCCACTCCCTGACTAATAAATGTGTGGAACTTCATCTTGTCTTTATTTATTTGACTTGTGAATTTTGAGTTGTTAGAATATAAATAGTTTTATTATGTTCTTGCAAATACTACGTCTAGTATAAAAAGAGAAATAGTTTTTATTGAAAGCAACCAGAAAAGGCTGAGAACTAGTCTTAACCTATTGAAAGTTAAAATACTTGAATATAGTATTTCTCCATCAGATATTATTCCTCTTTTCATCCCCATACTAGATGGTCTAGACCTAAAATATAATTTTGGGTAATAATTGGAATCATACTTCACAATAGACTTTTGCAATATATGGCTTAATGGTAGATTGATTTGTTTGTGTGTCTGACATGCAAAACACAATCAGTGCTGTTATGGTTTGTGCTGTAGGATTTTTGTAATTGATTTCAGATACTGAATCTTATCTGAAGGAATATCATTACTCTGAAACAAAATTGGATAAAGAAGCTATAAAAGCTAGAAACTCATACCTTGAGTACCTAGTATAACAATCTACAACATGATTTTTTTTGGTCAAATCATTTATTTGATCAACATCATAGCAGATGGTAACCCTATAAAGTATATTATCGTGTTTACAAGAACATTAGAGCCTGTGTCTCCTGAAATAAGTTTTAAATATAGTCTCCTTTGTCTTATGCCAGCAAGAACAACCTTCATTTCAGTTTGATTGTAAGATCCAGTTTTTTTTTTTATTAGGTGAATGTTTGGATCTGTTTCTTCAGAATGAACACATATGTTGAAATAATGAGGCAACAGGTTTCTTCAGGTTTTCTTCTAGAATAGCTTGAAATGCTTACAGCAGCATCACAAAAGTGATGTTAAGCAAAGCCTGTTTAGAATCCAATGCATAAAGGCAGAAAGCATCCCCATGACTCGGCCGGGTCTCGCTGAGGTGAGTGGGGAATGCGCAGCCTTTCCTGCGGGCTGGCCGAGCTCCTGGGTTTGGGCTGTGCTCCGCTGCTCTGGCCAAGGGCAGGAGTGGCCTCGCTGGGACAGCAGCAGTGAGTGCTGTGGGGGTGCCCTGTGAGCCAGCCCAGCCCCACACTGCCAGCTGAACCTGCTCGAGCAAACATCACACTTAGAGAATTACTCCCTAACTAAGCTGCAGCATATGTGCTGTACAAGTAGTCCATTTTGATTGAGAACTATGAAATCATGAGTCATTTCAATTACTTTCCATCCTCAATGCCGACTGAAAAAAAAGGAAGTGGGGGTAGAACCTTGTTATACTGCTGTCTGCCTGAATGTGTGTGTCTGTGGTACTGGACCTTTACACCAACACAGTTCAATTTCCTCCTTTTTTGCTTTACCTACAGAGGCTGGGGTACTGCGGCCTTGTCCGGCATGTTTTTCAGTGCTCTTCTGTCACAGCTTTCCTGTGCCCTTTAACATCCATGATGAATTAATGGATACTGGAATTGGTCTTGCATTTCCTTGTGGAAGGGGTTCTACAAAGGTGATGATCCCTCCAGAACAGTTCCTCTGTTCTCTTTTGCATTTCCCAGGAAAATGCTAGAACTCTTTTCATGACACTTTTGCTTTGAGACTATTGAATTTATTACCGTAGATGACTCCCATGTTCTTTCTTACCAAGTGTTCCCCACTTCAGGGGCTTTACATTTAAAAGTGAATCTAATGCTCCTGGCTCAGTCATGTAGAGCTACTTTTGGCTGTGTTAAAGTATGCATTGTTTGTTTGGTTGTGCCCATCCTGTTAGAAATGGTCTGGGTGGTTTTCATCTGTCACCCATGGAAAACACATTAGTGTACAAAGCAGAACAGATTCCTTGAGCACCATGGTAGACACACATCTGATTTCCTGGCTGAATGTTGCTGGCTTCCTGGGGCAGCACTTGTTTGGTGTTTCATGTTGACGGAGACCGAGAGCAGCAGGGGTATCATTCCAAATCAAATCCAAATGTCAAGCAGCAGTAAGTCAGAGTGCTGGTGTTCTATGTGCAATATATGATTTCTTTTTTCTTCTACCCTTCACAGAGCATCTGAAATGTGAAAGCATTTTCCTTGTGTGAAAGTTTTGTGTAAGAGATAGGTCTACATGTAAGCCTATTTGGGTCTTGTTAGAATAAAAATTGCTGTGTGAAAAGGAGGAAAAAGACACCTGGCAGGAAAAAAGGAAGTTTACTATTCTAGCTAACTGTACTGGACTTTTTTAGAAAAAAAGAATTCTGGGAACTAGTCAGAAATTAGTTTTCTTCCCTATCTGAAACAGTTACATTTTGGTTTAGAGCAGTTTCTTTAAACAATTTATTTGCATAATTCAAATGGTAGAATTAAAATACTAGAATTTTTAGCTGTACATGTGCTGATTAAGCAGAACCATAACTTAAGTCCTTATGTCTCACTGACTCAAATTTTTAAATAAGTAGCATGTTTTACTGATTAGGGGTCATGAATCTGAATGCTCTATGCATAACCATTATCTAGTGACATATTTCCTGCAATGGGTTGATATAACCTACTGTATCTTAAACTTTCCCAAGGACTTAGTCTTGCAGTAAGATATTTCTTTTCTCCCCCCACATATGTCTCTTTTGAAACTAAGGCAATGGAGGACTTGTTATGATAATGACTGGATTACTAGCACTGTTGTTTCTGGCAGAAAAGAGTCAATTGTGCCAAAAGATTACTTTTGCCTTTGTCAGTGCCAGCCACGACTCTTTACTCAGCTCCTGGACCAGTTACAATGAAACAACAACAATACTGTCAGCTGCAAAATGCAGTAAACTTCACCAAACTGCTGGCTCAATATAGTGGTGGTTTTGCATTTTCAAAGAGCGTTCTTCAACCTTGAGGATCTTTCCTGCAGTACACAAAAAGTGTCAGTAGTGTTTATTTGAGTGATTTACTGTACTTTCAGTTTAGCGGTCCTTTTTTCAGGCTGGTTTTATCAAAACATTATTTAATAGCTTCATAAAGCACATTTCTTAAGGAAATAATGATCAGAATTGTAATAGTCTATAGGTAGTTATTTACAGTGTTAGCTTACATTTGATTTTGCAGTATGGCCAGTCTGAGAAATAGGCGTGAAAATTTGATAGTTGCAATATCAAATTACAGTTTAGAGATGATTGTATGGAGCAGCTTGCTTTCTACTCTTATTTATAAATCGGGATACTTAGTTCTTATTTATAAATTATGACATTATAAAACTTCATAAATAGTTCATAGTGTGCATCACATAAAGAATTTATGCTTTATATTAAAGCTCTTTGTGAGAAAAGTTCATGTGACAGGGAAGTAATGAGTTACATTTTGTAGGCCAGAGTGCTTTGAAGCCTGTAGTTTAGGATGCAGGTGTTCCACATTGGACAAAAAAGTCTTGTCAAGCAGATATCAGGAACCTAATTGTTAGGCTAGTAGCAGCCTTATCCTGTATGAAGGAATTTGCTGTAGGAACTCAGGTGCTTTTGCAATTAGCTATTTGGGAATGTGGTTTAAAGGTGGTTTGACCAATCAAATTTGGATGGAAATTGGATAATACATGGGATATATATTCTGATACAGTGTTTAAAGATCTCCCTATCTTTTCCTTCCCCTTTCTCTTGTGAGCTGTAACTTGGATTTGCATAAAGGGAACTGATTCTAAAAGAACCGTTACAGAGTGTAAAAAATATTACTGTTTTAGTAGGGCAGAGACCATGATTCTCTGTGGGTTTTTTAAGCCATTGAAATATAACCAGTCTGTCTTGCCTTTTTTCCCCATTATGCTAAAATATCTTGCGTGTCACGTAAAGGCCAAGTAGGGGACATAATTTTGCACATTTTACAATACTTAAGCAAGACACAAGAGCAAAGAGTAGATAACAAGTATGTGTTTCACAGTATGTGCTGCAATATTTCAGTGCTTGCTTGAGATGCAGATAAATTGGGCTGCTCAGAAAGCCATGATGTTCACATCGTTGTGCTTGTTTTGTTACTCATGCTAATTTCTTATGGATTGGGTTGGGCAGACGGCAGGCTGGCAAATTTCTTGGCTTTTTATGCTCCTGTTTTCAGCAGCTGCAGGTGTCCAAATGAACAGGTTCCTCTGTAGCCAGCTTTATTAATAAGGAAGCTGTTCATCTGAAGTTTTGCTTTTAGAAACACTGCTTTAAGTACATGAAAGCTGATGCATTTACTATAAGTGTATGGAAGAGGATGAATATTTTTTCAGGTTGCATCAGAGAACATTGTTTTTGCTATAATTTCTGATAGGTTTGTATTTTTCTTTTTTTTGCTAGGTATGGATGAGCGAACAGGTGCCACATCCTGGGGAGCAAGTGGTCAGCCAAGTCCTTCATATGAATCTTCAAGGGTAAGAGACCCATGTAATAATTCATGGTGAAAGTTTATGGGAATGTACAGTGTAAATCAGCAGATTATTTGGCCAAGTTTTTGAAGGGAAACTCCTTTAAATATGCAGATTAGGGTCTTTTAGAGCCTTTAATGACTTTGAGGAGCTATAGTGGCAATTTAGATTTCTGAGGCTAAAAACGCAGGCCAAGAATTCATGAAAATAAACTACATGTAACTGTATGTTTGAATGATGAGCATGTATTTTATTTAACATGTAGTCAGAAAATGAAAGTAGAAGTCATGTTACTTAGGAGCAGATTTATTGGCAAAGTGTAGGGAACACTTGCCTCCTTGTTAACATTAACCAGCTATAGTATGTGCTGTGTCATGATGCTGAAGTGAGGCTTTTCTTTTTAAATACCTTCCTCCTGTTCTCATTCCAGCTTCATCCATCCTGCGTATTGAGCTGAAGGTTCTTGATAGTATCTGATATCCTAAAATAACATGACCCTTTTCAAGCTCAACTCAATGGTCAAAGCAAGCTTCCCCCTAGTTACTCACATTCTTTCACCTACTCCATTTTCTTTTTATGAATATTTACTCCCTAAAAGGACAATGAGCTAAGTTCCTAAACTAGATATACACAACGTACCTGATGTTCTGATTTCAGTGCCTTTGAGTCAGAGAGCTGTGTTAGCACTTGCACCTTTGCAGCTTCTTGTGCTGTGGAATGAAATGGGCAGGCTGCAAGACTTGTTCAGCTCACTGGGTGTTATTATGGCCTCTGCCTTACTTTGGAAGACAGCAGTAGAAGGGTTTCTCATGAAGTCCTGATTTTTCCATTAGTCATTAGTAAATAAATTATAATAAATGTAGAAGTACTTTATGTGTTGAAGAAATATTTCTGTGCAACACGGAAATTAAGCATTCTTTTAAAACTTACTGCATAACTTGGGGCATGGACCTGAACCTTCAAATGCCTCCTGGACATTTGAAATGGAATCTTACTATGCAGCTTTATGTAACTCATATTTTTATCATGTGTTTGGTGTTTTGACTCTCATTTTTTATGTTGCTGATCAATTTTAATCAATTATGAGTTAAGCTAACATAACTGGAATTTGAGGTTGTGATTTATTGCTGTGTGGCTGTATTAATCACAATTTTTTGTATGCTAGAGGGTCAGCCAGCTAATATTTGAATAGTGTAAAGTCAATGAGCCTTGTGTGTTAGCCTTTTTTTTTTTTTGATGAGGCAATACAGAATGGTAATCTGGAATGTCATTTAGGTGACAAGAGTTTTCTTTTAAAGAAAACTCAATTTGTTTTCACAGGAAAACTTCATTCCTGTGTTCTCCCCAGAAAAGTGAACACTAGAAATATATATTCTCTGTATATAGAATTGGTAAAGATTAAGAGCCACAAATTTATTTGTCCTGTGGCTGGTATCTTCTGTAAAAAAAGTAGAACACAGGAATTTTTCTTCTGAATTCACTGAAAAAGCACTGGACTTTGTTTACCAGTTTAAATCAAGCTTACATGCATAAATTTTGGCTATGATGTATGGTCTTTAATTTTTGGTTTTCTTTCAATTAATGATGCAAATTACTGATTCAGGATTTTGAATAACGATAACTTCTGTCTACTCCTACATGTGCTGCTAGAGCAGATGTCTCTGAGAAAGAGCTAAAATGAGTGTGTGGGTTTGTATTGTGAGACTATAGATTGGTTTCTCGGAAGGCAGGGCAAATCATACACAGCCTTTTACATTTCTAGGTTATTCCTTGTGTTGATTAACACAGTTTAAGTAAGATGGAATTGTTTTACATGTTCAACTTTCTAATCCAGTGTTTTTCCCTATTATTTCAATACAGACTGTTTTGTCCTAATGGTTCTTCCTACTTGTTTGTCTGTTTCCAGGAAAATGGCAGCCTTCATGGAAAAAGCTCAGATCTCTCCACAGACATAGAAAAGTTGAAATCTCAAGAGGTACCACTTATTCTTTTTATATCGTGTGTGATTTTCAAATTTTTTTTAAGTCTATATGCAGCCTGCTACTGGAGTTTTCTGTTAAAGGTCACAATATGGTGTCAGAATTATTAAGAATTTCAAGTGTTGGCTCAGTATTGGCTGGAATTTCCAAGACATGGAAAGATAAGCAGTTTTCAAGTGAATCAAATTGGAATTTGGTGATAGTTTAGTGCATACCTGTGGAAGACTAATGAAAAAAGATGGTGGAATACTGGCTAAAGGATATTTTTCTTTTCTAAATCCTGCTGAAGGTCTGTTCAGTTCAGTATACATGGCCTGACTGTGGTCAGCAATGATGCATAAGGAAAGAGTATAAGTATAGGGCAAATATTTTCCCACCTTTACTGTGTGCTCTCCTAGCAAAACCCCAGCTCTTGGCTTAGATTTCTTGGACAGAGCCAACCTTTTGGGCATGGTTCTTATAGCCATTGGTGGGCTTGCTCTCTGCTGTTTGTCAGTTTTCTGGCTTTGGTTACAGTTTTGGCAACAATTACAAGGATTTTGTGCTGAAACTTAGGGATTTTTTTTGTCTTATGTGTGCTGCCGAGCGATGTCTACCATGTTGTCTACTACATCTACCATGATGTCTACTGATTTCTACCATGTTCCTGTGTTCCAAATAGTTACTGATGTACCTCATAATTTTTATTCTTTTCCCTACAAACATCTTTATTTTATATGCCACTTCTACATTCAACCAAGCTGAAGTCTTGTAATCTATTGGTATCTGCTTGTAAAGAAGCTGCTCCTAACCTGTGGTTAGTTCTTGGTGCTGTTCCCTGAACCTTTCTGCTTCTTCTGGATAACTTCAGTGTTAGGGTGATTATGACTGCATGCACTCATCAAGAGGAGTGCATACCATGAATTTCTGCCTCACATAATGGTAGATTCATTCTCTGTTCCTTTCTTATTTGTTGCTAAGTCATGCATTTTTTGATTGCCACTGAGCTGTGAAGTGATACTGTTTTAAAAACTGTGTAGAAAAGTAATATATTCTCTTACATTGCAACATAATTACCACATTGTTATGGCATTGTTACTTTTGAGCATGTTCATTTTGTATTTATTTGCACCAAATTTTATCTGCTCTTTTATTACCAATTTCATGGAGAACTTGCTTTGCAACTCTGCACTAACTTTTAGTTAGGATTATTTAAAAAAAATTTATTGTCAGCAAACTTTACTGTATTTGTTTACCCACTCTTCAATTTATTCATTGAATTATTGAAAAGTGTTGGTATGGGTATGGTTTTTTGGGGAATTGGGGAAAATATATTGGTAACTTCTTTTCACTGTGAAAATGAGGTGTATGTTCCTGTGCTTGGGGTTGGGTGTTTGTCATGTGTTTTAATCTTTTCATCAATACTTAATTCAGACAAGAACCTTCTCTCATATGTAATAGAAGTTTATTTTATTTTAAAATACCTTAATTGAAAGCTAAACTATTATTTCTTCAATAGTGTTTTGAAGTAACGTTAAAGGCTAGGAATCACAGCAGGCTTGAGAAAACCTCATATAGGAGCCTTGTCTTTTCATTCCCTAATGGTAAATAGTGTTCTAACACTGAAGGAACAGTGGGTATTTATGTTTGAGTTTCCTGTGATGATCTTAGGTTTGTGAAAAGGTACAAATTGAGACATTAGTGACTTGTGTGAACAGAATCTCTTTTTGCATAAGCCAATTGTTTTGTTAGAAAAACGAATAATATGAAAAGATACCTATTGTGGGGGGTGAAGAAAAAAGTAGGAAAGCTTTATTGTTTACAGAAATAATTCAGGAATGGTAGTTAGCAGTCAGTGGAATTCTGTGACATGCTGATGGCCTCCCTTATTCCTGAATGGTTGTACTGAAGTCCATATACAATACTGTGTACCAAGTTTATCTCTTATCGGGCTTGTGTTTCTTCCTAGTCTCCAATCTTGTTTTTACCTTTCTATGTGAAGCTGTGGTGTGTCTTCAGTGAATATCTTTGGTTGATATATGCAAGCCTCTCCCTTATCTGAGTGATGTAGAGCTACAGATATTTTTGCATGTGTTCATAATGCCTTGCACTAGAAGAGGAGCTCTTAGTGTGTTGTGCAGAGGATAAAGCTGCTTTTTGAAAGTCTTACTCTCTGGAGCTCTTTGAAGCAAATTCTGAGATACTCGACTCGAGTACCATGTCTTTGCACAATAATATATTGCCCTACAGCACTTGAAAGTTTTCTCTTCCTGTTGTCAGAGGATACTGAACTTTTTAGCTTTCCTGCTGTATTTGCAAGTTGTAATTTATACTCACAACGTGGCAGCAAATTGGTATAATCACTTTTGTTGGAGTAAGCATTGTATTGTAATTAAACATTTTTTTGGTTAGAGTTGTTCTTGTGGTGTGGCTAATGATTGCTGTTTCATGAAGAATAATGCTCTG
>WAAE01008181.1:0-17131 GCA_013400495.1 Nicator chloris
TGCTAGGCTCACCCACCAGCTGCAAGAAAAAGTTGTCCTCCATACGCTCTAAAACTTTCCTGGACTGCTTCTTATCTGCTGTATTAAGTTTCCAGCAGATGACATACAACAATAACTTACCCAGATGTCTTATTGACTTCTCCTATTTAAATGTTATTGTTTGATACAAAGTAAGCTATCCAATCAAGTATGAGTAATCATGGAGTCATAGAATGGTTTTGACTGGAACAGACCTTTAAATGTTCTCTGTTCCCACCCCCATGTACTGAGCAGGGACATCTTCAACTAGGTCAGGTTGAATCTGATCATGTTTCACCACCATCAGTGCATAATCTTCCTTATATCTAGTCTGAATGTATCCTCCTTTGGTTTAAAATCACCACCCCTTGTCCTGTCACAACAGACCCAGGTAAAATATCTGTTTCCATCTTGCTTATAGGCCCCATTTAAGTATTGGAAGGCTGCTACAAGGTCTGCCTGAAGCCTTGTCTTCTCCAGGCTGAACAACCCCCACTCTCGCAGCCTGTCCTCATAGGAGAGGTATTTCAGTCCTTCAACTGTCCTTGCGACTCTCCTTTGCTCCAACAAGTTCATGTGCTTCCTGGGCTGAGGACTCCAGAGCTGGATGCAGATGGGGTGACACGAGTGCAGAGTAGCTGGGAAGAATCACTTCCTTCAACCTGCTGCTTTTGATGCAGCCTGGGAAACAACTGGTTTTCTGGACTGCGAGTGCGTGTTGCTGGGTCATGTCCAACATCTCACTAGTGGTGTCCCTCAAGGTTCAGTTCTGGGCCCCAGGTTGTTTAACTTACTAATTCATGACTTGGATCAAGCAACAGAGGCCTCCTCAGCAAGTTTGCTGACAAGAGAAAGCTGGGAGGGGTGGCCAACACCCCAGAGTGCCGTGCAGCCGGTCAGAAGGACCGCGGCAGGGTGGCCCACATCATTGTCTGTAAGTATCTAAAGGAAGGCTGTCAAGAGGATGGAGCCAGGCTCTTCCTACTGGTGCCAAACAATAGGATAAGAGGCAACGAGCAGAAACTGATGCACAGGAAGCTCAATTTAAATATGGGTAAGAACTTCTTTACTGTGTGGGTGACCATGCATTTAAAACAGGTAAAGTGAGAAAATCTTCAAAATTGGTGAGGAAACATGACAACGTGGTTTTAGCTTGAATCTTTGTAGGTTATTGGGTTCACTCAGAGTCTTCCAAAAAACCCCAGAATTTCTAACCCCAGAACTTTGGAAGTTCATATCTGAAACATCCAGAAATCAGAGTGTTCACTAAACTAATACTTTAATTCCTACCATAACAAGGTTTCACAAGGTTTTTAGTCATAACCATGAGGTTGATAATTTTAAAAGACTTCACCATCTTTATTGTAACAGCTCAAAGAAAGTGTCCAAATATTCCTTTTCTCACTTCTTCATATAGATTTTTTGTCACCCATATGTTTGTATATTGTGCCAGTTGTAACATGTCTTTTTATATGATCTGTACGTACAAGAGGCTTTTATCTTGACACAAGACTTCTTCTTGAGGAATGACATTAAATTAGTAGTCTTTCTGCATCTAAAAAAAAACTTAGGTACCTGATCTTGGCTTAAGATTTATATCAGATTTTAAAAAGACACTGCAGTGATGAAATATATAAATCAAAGTGTTGAAAATGTAGAGTGTTGTTGTATGGATTTCTCTGGAATACTGTGCCAGAGATAGGCAGAAGGATGGAAGTGTGAAACTAAAGAAAAAGCAGACACTGCAGTATAGAAATTGCCTAAGTCTATGAAAAGATTCCATTCACTGAGAATTTTTTGCTCTGCTTTTGAAGCAGCCCTTTAATAATGTCTTGCAGAGTGGTCTATGTAAATTAATTAAACTGAAATATGGCAATACATAGGAAAGATCAAAAGTCCATCTGTCAAAGAGATCACCCAAGTTCAGGAAGATGCTTGGAGCGTAAGGAGTCAATTTCCTGAGCCACTAATCTTTCATGGATAACTTTTGAGGAAGATGCTGTCTCTCTCTTGCCTTACTACTGAAAGTGCTGATGTTCTTTCCCACCAAAATAAATAGCTCTATCAAATTCAAACAAACAACAGTGATCAATTCAGAAGAAACCTGACTTAGTTAATTACTGGCTAGTGCCAAATCCTCCTTTTTCCAAGCAAACTTATGTGAAGGACTCTGAGAGTCTAAGTACAGGAGATATCCTAGGCTTGGCCAAATCTGCATTTAGATCAAAACACAGGACAGGAGCAACCTTCTCTTACTGTTGGATTGTTGTCCTGACATCAATCTTTTTTGAATCAGTTATTCCTGAGCTAGTAATAACATGCTTGAGAGAGATGGTGAAATTCCTAGGGTTGTTTGTAGAGAAAAGATGTGTTAGTCATTCTGAGATACTGTACCTCCCTTACCTCTGGAGCTTCATAAAGATTAGCTTTCTGTATGACACTTGTAAACAATCATAAACACAGAATGTGCTGATTTGGTAGTGAATTGACTGACTGTGAATTTGTGTGCTTCTTTCTGTCTTCTATAACACAGAATAATTCTACAACACCACCAGTACAGCCCAAAGCTTTGCCAAGAAATATAGGAGAAAGCATATCAACTGGGTACAACAGAAGCTAAAAAAGACAGACTGTGCTGGTTGTCAGAAGGAAGAGTTTGTTTTGGTCACAATGCTTTCCTTTTTGACAGAAGAAACTTAATTTTAACTCCTTGGTTTCTTTCTTACTGGTAGATATTCTTCTGATGATCTTGTAGCATGAACTAGTAGACTGCATCCAGTCTTGAAAAACAATGGCTGTTCAATGGTACATTGAAGTTTGCTGTTTCCCAGTTAAATTTTAGAAATACAGTGTGAAGCTATCAGAATGCATGACTCACACAACAATGTTTCATTCCGGCAGATACAGCACATCATGCCTGACCCATGTTCTCCGTGCTGGTTCTCCTCAACCAATGAGAAATCAGTTTAATGTTAAGTGAAACCTTATCCTTAGACACTCTTTTGTCTATCTTTTTGTGATACCAAGATTACTGGGTATGTGAAGTGACAGAAATTGTTCTCCTTAGAAATAATGTAATGGGCATTAACAGAGATAATGTCCTTGCATGCAGAATTTGGAATTTCCTCAGTGAGACTATAAGAATGACCATGAGATTTTGCTGGCTCTTCCTCAGAGTATATGCTGTTATGAAACTGTGGGATAACTAGGAGAAACTGTGAGTGTTTAGCATCAGAAAATTTACTATACCCCTGATGCTACCTGGTCTTCATGATTCATCAGGACAACAACCGAAGAAATCTTCTCTATCCCATAAAGTAGCAATTACTTTAAAGTTTTCCAGCTGGTAGAAATTTAAAAATCTTCCAGATATCTGCTCCAAATGGGTACTATTGAAATGGTATCTGACTAATGTGATGGTCTGCCGCAGTGCCAGATTTCTTCAGCCCGACCAGGTCCCGGCACCGGGCGACATGGAGTGGGCTGTCCCCAGAACGCCAGGCAGCCGGGGGTGCAGCTTGGGCACTGGCTCAACAGCACAACAACAACAACCAGTTGTTACTGCAGCGAGGGTAGAAGCAAGGAATAAGGGACGGGTCTCCTGCGTGGGTTCCAAAGTTGTTTATTCCCTGGAGGGTTCAGTGACAAAAAACCTTTAACACAGACAAACACAAGCTTATATACGGGGGTGTGTTTACAGTCCTTACAAGCAATAAGGGAAAGCCAAGAGAGGAACATAAGGTGGGGATTTCATTATACAAACCAATGAGAAGTACAAAGGGAGGGGAGTAACACCAGCAAATCAATAAGGCTTTGAATAGGAAAGGATTGACAACTAAGAGGGTGGAGGAACCGGGAACCTTCTGGAATAAGGGGTAGGTCCAAGGTGTGAGGGACAACTGAATAGGAGGGTGAAACTCAGACTGAACCAATACTACAGGGAACAGAGGGTGGGGGTAGAACAAACCATTGGGAGTAACAAAACAGTACAAAACCACATTGCAACAATGGTCTTTGCGCCCTAAAAAAATATTAGAGAAATGTTATTTGTTTATCGGGACGTACACAGGTGAAGTGCAGTAAGCATCACTTCAAAAGACCTAGACCTTTTTAAAAAACAAGCCAGTTTTTACTGAGATTGTTGATGTTCCATTCCTTCTCAGGGGAAGGAATTCTGAGGAGCCTGATTTCTGTGGTACCCATAGCTAGTTGAAATTGTCCTAGCGTCTGAACTATTTTAATGTGTATTATCTGAGACAGCTGTAGAATAATGACAGAATGTGCTGTAGGAAATTTAAAAGCAAGGTACAGATCTCTGATAAGCTATAGCAGTTCAGTGACAAACACAACAATTTTAATCCCTGACGTCTATTTCTTTCATAGTGTTTATGAAACTATGTGAATAACTTCTGTTTTCATATTTTCAGACCGAGATCACACAATTATAAAGGTTGGTTTTCATAAACAAACATAAAAAGCACAAAACCATCGTGACAGTGGAAAAGAAGAAAAAAATCCTCATAAATTGTTTCTTCACTTGACTGTTGATTTTGCTAAATATGCATTTAGATATATATAAGCTCCATGAAATTTGAGTTAGTGCACTGGGAGAAAACAAGTGACACAGACCACCTCCTCGTGTTTCATTGGGCTAACATTAAATTTTCAGAGATTTACTAAATTTAGTGTCAAACTTTTTGTAATCACAATAGGGATAAAATTAAGCTTCTGAAGTGGTACACTTCAGATTTCACTTAAGATTTGCTGCAGTCACTTATTTCTCAACATGTTGCTGATTACAGTCCTCTAATTCTGAGGGCTTTTGGTCTTGGATGGCCCATGAACTCTGTTTCCACAGGGATTTGCTACAGTCAAAGCCAAAAATACCCTTATCAAAATAGTGAGGAACAGGATGACTTTTGAAGTTAGGTTTTTTCTAGTCTCCATTATAGGGAAATAATGAGGGGTTTTTTAGATTTGAATGTTTATTATACAATATACATGACTAAGGTGTATATATTAAACCAAATGCAAGATCTAAGCTTTCTGCATGTGGTTAAGAGAGAGTTGTGAAAGGGTTAATATTTATATAGCAGGTACTTTCAATTTCAAAAACTAAAAAGAATTCAAAATGCTGATGTTTTGTTACATCTATAAATGTATTCTCTAAAAAAAGATAAAATATTCATGACAACTATGAAGTTAGAGGGGGAGAAAAGCCTTTTATTTCAAGTAATTATTGAACCATTTTCAGTATTCGTAGTTAGACACAGGGATTATGCAGCATATACCATAAATTGTTGATAGGAAGAGAATTTGGAAGTAATACCTTTTAGATTTTTACAGCACTTGAATAGCTTGTGAAATAGCCCTGAGAAGATTAAATGCTTTTAACAAGTAAACTCTATCTATTTACATATGTAATAGATTTTTTCATTACCAAGCATCTGTACAAAGGAGCAATCCAGAAAGGACATCTTTGAGTTAATTTAAACTTTTTTCATGGCTTTTCAGAAAAACACACTAAAAAAAAAATCAATTAAAAATTTCATTACATTTTTCCTCAAAATTCAGGAGTATGAGAAGTCTTAAAGAAGATAAGAATACTATGTTGCACTGAAGACAATATTTGTGTGTCTCCTAGCAGATAGGTTTTGAGTTCCTCACAGAATGGAAACTCCACAACCTCTCTGGGCAATCTGTGCCAGTTCTCACTTGCTGTCACCATTTATACTTTAAAAGAATTAAACTTCAAAAGCCTTTTAAAATTCCTAAATATCCACTTCTGGTCACTGCCCAAATTGGTGGGCTAGAAGTACCTTTGGTCTAAGAGTTATGTAATATGTTTTCTTATGGTTTACTACAGAAACTTTCTTTGCAGCATAAAGAGAGGGCGAGTTGTTCACCAAGACAAGAGATCTCCTCTACAGAATCTTCAATTAAAACACTCCAGAATGGTAGAACTCATCCTCCATTTCTCATCTATCAAGCTGTCCCCTAACCTTGAACATCTCAGTGATTTGCAATCAGTGTTAGGCTTCTCTGTCTTACATCTGATTTGCAGACCAAATGCTTTGCTGTTTATCTTTAGCTTTTGTTGTTTTCAAGCTATAAGCTTATCAGGAGTCATTTTTTAGACCAACTTTTTGGAACAATACCAAACAGTGTTTGAGACTTCAATACTCAGATATTGGAGAAAACAAATGGTCTAGATTAATAAACTGCAACTGCCATGCATAAATTGTACGTACAGCTATACATATATGGAATATTGAGTTATGGTATATGTGATAACTAGGCAGTTCAATTTCAGCAGTCAACACTAATAACAGAGACTAGAATTTTAGCCTCCTGGAATATTTTTTTCACTAACTGCTGTGCTGCAACAAAACTCTCAGATGCAGGAATACAACTTTAGTATAATTCTTTAGGAAACTGGAGTCCTAACCACACAAATGATAGTTTTATTCTACGTATGCAACAAGTTTGGCAGATCTCTTGAGTGACCTACATTTCAGTGTTCAGTAACCAACTTTTCATCCTCAGGTGTTTGGCACCAAGCTTCTCCCTTTTGACAGTAAAAGACTGTTAGAGATCAACAACTTTTCAGCTTTTTTCTCTGTAAAAACCCACCAAAATTCTGTTTTCCATTATTCTAATCACTGCTTAAGATTTAATGGTAACCAGATGCAGCACTCTGTGGCTGATAGCAGCCCCATTTAAACAGTGCTCTTGTCATACATTGGGTTAATGTGTTGTGATTTGATGCTGCCTACCACTTAGAAACATGAAACTCAACTGAAGTGCAACTACATTGAGTTGGTAGCTTCCTATCTCATTTAATCTGCTTCTTCTGCATATTTCAGGTCACAGCTTAGGGTTTTATATGATAGGGTGTGGTGATTTTTTATTTTTGTTCTTTTGGGTTTTTTTAACTCATTTAAAGTAACAGTCATTGGATTATGTGTAGGCTTAGGTCTATCCAGATTGTGAATGAAGGGCAAAAGAAGAGAAGTTGTATTTTATTGCTTTGAATACTTCTGCTGGTGATAGTGCTGGTGGGAAGACTACAATATCTTTCAGATTTTAAATTTACCTACGTCTGCCTTTACTGATGTATTACCGTAGATCTTTTTTGATTCAAAGACTCTTTCCTAAGACTTACTAGAGAGGCACAAGAATGATCCATTTAATTATTGAATTTTGCACTATTTTTGAAGTTCTGACATATTTTGAGTAGACTAAGATATTCTTGTTGTTTAAACATAGGACCCATCAATGTTGTTTATACTCTAATTAGAAGTCCTATGCTAGTAACATCTTGTGATTTCTCTGAAATATTTCACAGGACATCAGACTTCATTATGCGGAACTTTAAAAAAAGGAGGCTAAAGTTTCTAAATGTTAACTCATTTGCATTATAATCATGCAGATGCTTATATATCACAATACGTTGATTTATATTATTTTTATTTTACTTTAGAATTTGTTGTTCTTTCAGTATTTGAAGTCTGATATGGTGTTCAAGTAAATGTTGACAATCTCATGAAATATTTTTAAAGTTGAATTAAGTGCTACTAAGTTTAAACTCTTTTTGTATTTGCTTCTGCAAGTGTTAAGCAAGTAAACTTGCTGACTGAAATGTCAATGAAAGCGGCAAATATTAAGTAAATATTAGAGACTACTGGCAAGAAGTAAATCCTGATTGTAAAACTCAAATAACCTTCACAGAAACATGACCCTCAGAACCTCCTGTCAAAGGAAATGGAAAATGTTTGTGATGTTTTCTCCATGCACTTTGACTTGCATTTTAAATATCATCTATGGGAAAATACTTGTAAAAAATCTCAAAAAATACAAGGCACACACAACACCAACAAATTATAAATAAATAAGCCAGGATAGCCATACTTACATTAAAAAGATGCAATTGCATACCTCTTGCCTTGTTTACTCTCAGTTTTCCTTTGAATTATATTTGCCTTATGTTCTCTTTTTCTCCTTTGTGGCATAATTTGTGGTTTAATCATACGATAGTGAAGCACTCCAGGAGTTTATGTGGAGGACACGGAGTCTCGCTCATTGTTGGTATTAGATTCATCTGCATATTTCTCTGATGAGATAGATCCCCCTGATTTTGCCCATGGGAATCTCATGAGGTTTAACTAGGCCAGGTGCAAGGTGCTGCACCTGGTTTGGAGCAACCCCAGGTATCAACACAGGCTGTGGTGAACACATCACAGCAGCTCTGCCCAGAAGGATTTGGATTTGGGGGTGCTGGGGGATGAGAGGCTGAACATGACCCAGCCATGGGCACTCCCAGCCCAGAAAGCCAAACGTGTCCTGGGCTGCATCCAGAGCAGTGTGGGCAGCAGGGCCAGGGAGGGGATTCTGCCCCTCTGCTCTGCTCTGGTCAGACCCCACCTGCAGGGCTGCATCAGCTCTGGGGTCCACAGCATGGGAAGGACATGGACCTGCTGGAGTGAGTCCAGAGGAGGCCACAAAGATGATCAGACGGATTAGAGCCTTTCCTGTGAAGAAAATGTGTTTGTTCAGCCTGGAGAAGAGAAGGCTTTGGTAGGAGCTAATTGCAGCCCTTCAGTACCTGAAGGGACTCTATAAGAAAGATCGTGAGTAACTTTTTATAGGAGTATGTAATGACACCACAAGGGAGGGTGGATTCCAGCTGACAGAAGTTTTAGACTAGATATTGTGAAAAAATTCCTTGCTGTGAGTGGCAAGGTACTAGTTACACAGAGAAGCCACGGATGCCCCATCCCTACAGAGTGTAAGACCAGGCTGGACAGGGCTGTGAGAAACCTGGTCTAGCAAGGATTGTCCCTGCCCATGGCAGGGGGAATGGAATTGATGATCTTTAATGCCCCCTCCAACCCAAGCTATTCCAAGATTTTGTGATTCTGCACCATGGTAGGTAAGATCAGATACCAACATGAGGTTGCTTCCAGACCAGTTTTTCTTGGATGACAAGCTACTTCTCCAGTAGGCAGCTCAGAGTGTTATCTTTGAGTAAGATCTTCATTTGCATATAGTAACTTATTTATTCATTCAACAAATAAATAGCATTCATAAATTGCAAATTTGGAACTTTTAGTTGCAGAAGATCTGATTTATTGCAGAAAAGAGATAAGTTTTTATTATTAGTTGATCAAGAATGGCTTTGACTTTTGTATTCTGCAGAACAGTATCCAATTTGTACAACTTTTACCGAGAAGAAAATGTGATGAAATTTTATCCTTGCAGTGTTTCTTGGTGTACCACAACTGTATCAAAGAAAGTACCAGTGACTGTGGAATGGGAAAGAACATGATGTTTACTTAATTCTCAGTCTGCTCTAGCAGTTCTAGCTATTAGCCAAATGAAAAGACTGTGATTTTGCTTGCCTCTGTATTTAAGCTCTCAAATACTTTCCATGACGCTGCCCATTGTGAAATTAATAAAAGGTCATGTTTTATTTTTTTGTTCATATTAAGAAGTGATGTTATGTTGGTTTCTTTCCACTGTCCAGCACTTGCCTTGAAATAAGCATGCTTACCAAAATTAATACTAGAGCTAGTTCTGTTTCTAAGCATGTAAGTCCAGGTCTTTGAAATGTTTAATGGTTTGGTGTTGTCAATATTTTAACATTCAGCACTTTCTGAATACTGGTCCTCTTTGTGATGTTGCATAATTTGTATTTAATATGGTGATTGTTTTTTGAATACTGTTGTGATTAATAAAGATAACAAAAAGCCTGTCATTATATATAGTCATATCAACAAAAGCAGGTTACATTTAGGGAGAACTGATGAAACACACATTATATTGCGGTCAGGGCTCTCAAAGGCTGCTTGTCATAGGCTGAGGAGGAATGCATCCATGAACTGGGAAAGCTGAGATGGAAATATGCTACTGTACTGCTAACCCAGTTTGCAAATATGGTCCATACTTCTAATTTTCCTAGTAGTATTATTATCCAGTCTTCTGATTGTATACTGACATTATTTTAAGGTGTGTTATGCTGTTTATAAATTTACGTTAATCAAAACTCTTTAGAAGAAGTTTGAGTTGGGCAAGGGTAGTGAACTGATTTCTGATTTTCAAGAGTATAAAGTCTCACTGCTTACTCTACAGACATCCTTTGGATGACATCTAACAGACCACAGTGCTACATCTAGGTCTAGACTTCTCTTCCACATGAATGTTTCTTGTGTTTTGGGATCCAGGTTCTTCACATCAACAGAGCACATTAGACTAGCAGAGTTTAAAAGATAAGGAAGTTTAAAAGTGCCTCGATATGAAATATACTATGCAAAAGATAGGTCTTGGTTATGAAAATGTCATAATGTCAAAGACTAATATATTAGTAAGTACTAATTTTTTCCTCAATGTTATCTCAGATATCTGTCAGTTGCTTTTACTGATCGAATAAGTTGTTCATCTCGTCCATAAAAAAGTTCAAATTTTTAGCATAAACTTAATAAACAGCTATAATGCTTATAGTTAGAGTCCTGTTACCCAAAACCTGACTGTCTGCTAATGAACCCAGCGTTTTGACCTAATTAGCTGGTGACACAACAACATCTTCAGTACAGTTAGACAAAATAAATACACCATATACCTTGGGTACCAATGATGTTTAGGCTGTGTGAGTAATCCTGTGTGGGTAGTATCAGTATATTTTAATTTAGCTTGTGCCTGGTTATAGATAAACTTCCTGGTTTATGGTAGAATTAGATTTAGATTCTATCCTGGGATTTTTTTAATAGAATAACAAGTAGTCTGTTATACAGACTTAAATACATTTAACTTAACAGTATTTTCTATTTTTATCTGTGGCTGGCTGCTCATTCTTCCTTAGAGCACTTATTCCACATCCACAAAGTGCAGCTTTACTATAAGGAATTTACTAAATTATTTTTATTTCAATAGATTTTTTCTATAACTGTGCAAACAACACTGTAATCCCATTCAGCAATTAATCTTGTAGTGTGGCATTGTATTTTGTTTAAAATGTATCTATGAAAGACATGCTGTATATAGTAAAACTGAATAGAATTAGAAAAGAAGTATATTCATTATGCCAGCAAAAGTTTAAGCTGGGAGCTGGGTTCATTAATCTTCTGGGAAATGTACATGATCTTAAAAATAGAGAAAAAATAAGAAAGTGGCATGATCTACATTTAGCTCTATTTTTTTCCCAGAGATTTTCGATCCTTTTTGTTAGTTTTGCCTTTTTGCAAGGCAGACTAGTCTTCAAAATTTTGTAACAGGAAATATCAAATCTTCCAATATTAAGATATGTGTATACTGCGACATCTCTAAATGTTCTGAAGTGAGAACAGAACCCTTTCATAACCCATCACAGTGCTGGAGCACTAGTCATCTGCGATGAAGAAATGCAGTAGTTACATCCACGAGCTTTTCAGGGTGTTGCAAAACAACCAGAATTAACTCTTCTTTCTTATACAGACCACAGGTTGTGGTATCTGGATGCATCAGTTATTATGTTGCCCCCATTTCTTAACCCACTCAAGCAGGAGAGTGCTATTGTGTCCATTTTGGAAATACAAAGCAGATGAGCACTTACTTGTCCAGTGTCACAGAGAAATTTGTGGACAGGGTAAACTGTATCACACTTCTGCAACTGGATGAAAGCCTTCAATTCTGTTGTCAAATCTCTTGCAGCTTACCCACCTAACACCAGGTGCCCCTTGTTGTGCAGAAATACTGCTGGAAGGGATGTCAGACCACTCTTGGTGTTTTGGATTCTCAGTGGCTGGAGAGTACCCTGTCCACTAACCTGCAAAGGTCAGTTTAAGGACACATTACAATCTGAGTTAGTGGAAAGAAGTGTCCATTGGATATCATAAAAATGGCCATTTGGCAAGCAATAAACAGCAGAGAGACTGCTGCCATTGAGGCTGGGGAAACACGATATCAAAAGGCATCTAGAAACATCAGAGCTTGATATAGTTTGCACACAGGAGACCTCAGTGACAGCTCCTTATGAGACAGGTTGTGCTAGAAGCCCAGTTGTGGTTTTTGCTAAATTTTTTCAAGGCAAAATTGTCAAAAATATTGTAGTCCAGAAAATATGCTTGAGGCTTTTTCTTATGAAAAAATATTTCATGGCTGTTTCCAAGGCTTACCCTTTGTCTCTTTTTCTTTGAATTCAACTTTACTTTGCAAAGGGCAGAAAAGTTGGAACAAAAACTAGATTTTTAATAGGAGAAACTCTTTTAAATATGCTTATTCACTTTAATTGCATGTGTTTCTGTCTGTTAAGCTTTTGAATTCTGTAGCACTTTGAAAGCCATTAGTGATCATTTTTTCTGTTTTTGTTTCTTCTCTCCAGTTTCTAAATAGGGTATGTTCAGGGGGAAAAAAAGATCAGTTTCACAAAACAAACAGTTGGGTTATTTTCGTCATTATTGAGCTAATATTGTACTTGCAATTGTATAATTCCCACTACTTTACAATGCTCTACTAATTACTCTTAACATATAGCTTTTATTTTTTGCGTTGATATATTATTTTTTCACAACTCCGTAGTTTTCTGCCAGTATTGCCAGCTGCTTCTTTAAACTTTTACCATGCAAAGAGCTCATATTTTCTGTGAAATGTCAAGAAAAGCAATTAACCTTGTTTTGACCTTTTCTCTGCCTTAAGTATGCTGCTTTGGATTCTGTATACAAAGAGGGTTATCTTCCATGTTGTACACACAAATTAAAAAACCTGAAAATAAACCTTAACACCAACTAGATATATGTCAGGTTATACATTTATATACGTATGTGTGTGTACAATAAGCAATATAGATAAATATGTATAAGTATGTATTTCTATGTACATATAGATAAATATGTATGCATGCGTGTGTATTTAATATAATAAATGTAAGTGTGATGTATATCAAATACATAAAACCTGCAAATATATTAATAATGTATGTTGCTAAGAGGTAAGCATGCTTTGGAAATTTCTCCAGAAATGCTCTGTGTCTGTTACAGTGCAAACCCTTTCTTCCTCAAACACATATCCTAAACCCAAAAAGTAGATAATGAGTAAGTGTTACCAAAGATAAGGGTATTGATAGTGTACAGCAGGTCAGCTGAAACCCACTTTCCTGGTATGGGTGGAAATTAGGTGGCAGGGACCTGAACGTGTTCTCCCTTCTGTGTGAGATGGCTGTTGGGACTCGGGGCCAGCCTTTGCAGTGCAGCTGCCCAGCCTTGCGCCAGGGAAACTGCACTGAGAGACGTGACAGCCTGTCACCTCCGCTTGGGAACTCCCTTTAAGCTCCGGACCTTGCCTTCCGTCTCCACTGTATCTTCCCTGCTCATGTCTGGCCATATGCCCCTGTGACTCCAGCCCTGACCTGCCAATCTGCCTTCATCCTAGACCTGTCTAATCTCTGTGGATTTGTCTGCCACTGGGCTGTGGCTGATCTTGTTTACTGCCTTCAGATCTGATCCTGTCACTCACTTGCTGACTCAACTTCCTGTCTTGACCTTGGACTTGCCTCATACTCGTGGCTTTGAACTCGTCTGAGGATTGGGATTCTTTAACTGAACCTTGTTTCTGTCCCCGGACATGTCCTGCTCGCCTTGTTAGGATGCTGTGAGACTTTGCTTCTTCTCTCTGCTCTTGCTTGCCTTACTGTTTAGCTCCCTGTTCCCCTTGCTGAGCAGCCTGCTTCTGCTGCTCCCCGGCATTAGTCATAATAAGTTTTTTTCAGTCCAGACCTAATCACAGACATAATTTACCTTCATTTGGATTTGTGGCTGCTCAACTTGATAATCAGATTCCTAGAAGCATTTCAGATTGAACATCCAAACACGGGTATTCATGTTTAGGCTAAGTTCTATCCCTTGTTATATCTGAAGGACTTTGAAAGAATATTAAGTAAGTTTTCAGACAATATTAAATTGGAAGGAGCTGTTGACTCCCTTGACAGCAGAGAGGCTCTGCAGAGAGATCAGAACAAATTAGAAATGGACAATCACCAACCATGTGAAGTTTAACAAGGGCAAGTACTGGATTCTGCACTGGGATGGGGCAGCCCTGGATGTATGGACAGATGAAGGAATGAGAGGCTGGAGAGCAGCACTGTGGAAAGGGACCTGGGGGCCCTGGTCACTGGCAAGCTGAACATGAGTCAGCAGTGTGCTGGCAGCCAGGAGGGCCACCTGTGTCCTGGGGGGCATCAGGGGCAGCATCAGCCGGGTAAGGGAGGGGATTGTCCTGCTCTGCTGTGAGCTGGGGCAGCCTCACCTCGAGTGCTGGGGACAGTTCTGTCTGCTACAGTATAAGAGAGACATTGAGATATTCAAGAGCATCCAAAGGAGGTCAACAAAATGGTGCAGAGTCTGCAGGGGAAGCCTTAGGAGGAAGAGCTGAAGTCATTTGTTCTGTTCAGCCTGGAGGAGAGGAGACTGAATGGAGATCCTCAACCCTGAATGAGTTACAACTTCCTTGTGAAGGAAAGGGGAGAGGCAGGCACTGGTCTCTTCACTCCAGTGACAGGACTTGAGATAACAGCATGAAACTGAGTCAGGGGAGGTTTAGGCTGAATATCAGGAAAAGTTGCTTCACCCATAGAGTGGTTTGTGATTGGAACAGGCTCCCCAGGGAAATTGCCACAGGACCAAACCTTTCTGAATTCAAGAAGCATTTGGACAATGCTTTTGGGCACCTTGTGTAATTTTTGGAGGTCTCCCATGCAGGGCCAGGAGTTGGACTCAATGATCCTGATGCATACCTTCCAACTCAGAATACTTTATGACTCTACGTACATGAACTTTTCTAGTAAATTCATGGCAGAGCATAAATCAAGTAATTAGAGGCAGAAATTATTAGATTTATTCTGATTTTTCAAGTACAAAAGATGGAGGTGAACATAATTTTACCTATCAACAACTTCATCCCCAGAATTCTCCAGTTTCAGTGATCTGAATTTTCTTAGAGTGGTTGACTCTGCTGATTCAGGTTTGAGCTCTTGAATGTGTATTCATTCAGCATGTCTGCCAACAAACTCAATTTCAGTCAGAAGCTCCTCCATCTTAGAGCCAGAGAATTTCAAATAGAAGCAGAGAGGTGCTATTTTCAGTGTCCTGGGAAAAAAAAGAAAAATACTTTTTATTAATTGTGTTATTTTCTGCTTGCTTCTCTTCTGACATCATCCTATTTCCGGATGTGTTACTGGAACAAAACAGCCATTTGGATGATTGTCTCTGCGGGCTTTCTGGAAGAAATGTTTGACTTGGAAGGTTATGAAAATGAAATTAGTAGTGAGTACATTACATGTAGAGAATACACGTGATGATAAGTAGGCAGAGCTGTAATAACTAAGGCAGCTGGGAAAATACTTTGTATGGTGTTGCTCCTAGCAACAAAATTCATAATTTGAATGTGTGTTTTCAGAAAAATATCATTAGATGAAGAAAGCTGAATTTTCTCTTCCTGTCATCTCCTTTATGTACTACTATATTTTATGTATGTGATCTCAGCCAAAAATGAAATTAGCTCAATTATTTGTAAGTTGATAAGTAGAAGATATAATCAACTGCAGCTGCACATCTCTGCAAAAACAGTGATTAATCTAAATAAAATCTTTGAGTTGTTTATGAAACAACACCACAAGTCAGAAACCTTTCAGGAGAATATTTTTTATTTTGTGCTTTTGGTCCAAATATTTATTATTTTACATTACCATTTTGATGTTCTTTTTAAAGTAGAGACCTATGTAAAATTCAAATGCCCCATTACAAGTTCATCCATTTTGGTTATAAAAGCTGTGACATCCTAGATGTAAAATAAATTTGATTTTAGATGAGCTTTTTATACAAGTTTTCCCATCTTGGCAACTAAGCATCCTTGATATCGGAAACAATATCAGAGAAAGAAAATTAATTGGAAACCTGCAAAACACAGAAAAACATTGTTCAAGGGAAATGTTGAATAAATTATATTGACCAGAAATAGAATAATCGTAATACATGTACTGTGAACATTAGATAAAATTAATTCTCTAGCATTGGAAAAGACTTACTGACCATTTTTAGATTTATTCTGCAAACTATTTACCAGGCATAATTTTATAATATAGATGTGACAAAACATCATTAAGAGGAAGACTGAAACATAAATGTCCTTCAGAAATCCCAGTGTGAAGAACCTAGTCATGGTGAGTTGTTGCTCGTGTGAATATTTACTTAAAAATCCCCCACCCTCCCCTTAAATGAAAAAGTGATCACTGGGAGAAACAAGATGTTTCAAGTCTGTCTTTCAAAGATGACATGATAACTGTAGGCTTGTGAATGTGGGAGTAATGCCATGACCATTTCCCTGGGGAGGCATATATATAGATATATATAGAGAGAGATGTGTGTGTGTGTGTGTGTGTGTGTGTGTGTGTATGTGTGTGTATATATATATATGCACATGGTTCGTATAACTCTAGGATGCAGAGGAAAATGGCTGGATTTCAGGCTTACTTCTCCAGCTGTGGCAACAACCAGAGGATTCAAAAACGTTTTGGATTTATGTTGGTGATTCAGATAGGATTTTAGATAAAGATTTAGAATTCTCCTTATTCTTTGAATCAGAAGTAGCTTTATGGATGGACTCTATAGACATTCCTAACTTCATTCTATTTTTGAAATGTTTTATAGGATTATATTTGAAATGAGACATTCTCTTGGAACACAGTATTTGCACACAACTGCAAGTACTCCTAAGCAGATTTGCAGCTCATCTCTACTCCTGCCAAAATGCAAAAATCTCTGCTAGTTTAAAAGACATAAAAATTTGACTCCTGGTCCTAAAGCATAAAGCAGTCTAAGGGTTGCTGTCCATTACACTGCTCATAGTCTGCTGTTGTGACCCATCCCAGAAGGGCAAGAGTGACCGAGGTTCTTGTTAGTTGGTTCCTTGGGATGCATTGGGGTCGAATGACACTAGGAGAGGAGAGGTTCGGAGAGGTTCGGAGAGGTTCGGAGAGGTTCGGAGAGGAGAGGTTCGGAGAGGAGAGGTTCGGAGAGGTTCGGAGAGGTTCGGAGAGGAGCGGAGAGGTTCGGAGAGGAGAGGTTCGGAGAGGAGAGGTTCGGAGAGG
>WAAE01008187.1:0-15046 GCA_013400495.1 Nicator chloris
TTTGTTCTGTTGGCTCCTCAGAGCATCCGTGTGATGCACATCTTGGATACCATTTGTTTCTCTGTCTGCAAATCATGCAAGCTCTCACTCTAGTCAATGGAAATAAGAGTCTGGGGAGTACAAGGAAATAGTTAGCTGACAAGTTATAGATATTTATTTTAGGTCATCTGATTTGACTCTCCATGTAGGACTTTTAATATGCCAACCTGCAAGTTGTCCCTTCAAGCCAATCTGTCCTCTGAGAGCCAAAGTAGCAGGTGTCACAGGACCAATGCAGATCTGTGGTTACAAGAATTTCCGTTGCACAGAAATGATGCCTTGATGTCAGTGGTTTGCCTTGAAATTATTCTTTACCCTGAAATCACCTTTCATTCAATCTGCATTACAGCAAGAACAAGCAATAGTTATCTGTGAATTCTGAAATAACACTTGCAGATGTCTAGAAAACCTGATGTGTGATAGATATAAAATGATCCTCACTGAACTCTTCCCTTCTGTGTGTCCAGCAGATGAATTGTGGATGCTCTGATTACCAGACTCCATTCTAGGGACTTTTGTACATGAATGTTAGTTTGTATTTTCCTTCTTCTGCAGATTCACCTATAGATTTAACTGAAATATTATTTTGTCCCTTCACACGAATTGTTATTGGGCCTTTTTTACAGGAGAAAAATATAAGCCTTTTTCTTGTCTTCTGTTTATTGACAATTACTAGCACTTCAGAAATCATAATATCTCAGTGGAAAACCTAACATCCCAGTATCCTTTCTCATATAATCCAGGGGTTTCAAAGCTCTTCATTGCTTTCTTCACTTCCCTTCTTTAAGATTAGCAAGCAATTCTCATGTGACATTTTCCAACCCTAAATATTATTTTGACAACCCACAAAAAATCTAATGCATAAATGGAGTTCTTTGCCATGAAGTCTATTAGTGATTCTTCACCGAGATTAGACTGACCTGGAAACAACCACTCTAGAATGATAACTGATTTAGCATGGCTCTACCCCAAGCTTATTCTCTGTAACAACGTGTCAGCTTCTTATATGACCACTGCAGACTTTAAGCCCTAGAGTCCCCCTGAGTGGAGGCAGCTGCCGTGTTAGCAGTGGGACTGAGTGCCCAAATGCATTCAATAAGTTCTGCCCTTATGCATTAGAATGAGAGCAGCTGTGGGTGCTTCTGAACTGCATGCACTTCTTTCCTCACACGTTTTTGTGTCATAGTGAGCACAACTGATAACCATGCAGTAAAAAATGCACCCCTTTAAACTCTGAAAATAAAGTTGCTCTCTTCCTCTCATCAGGATATTAGTAGACACATATATGTTCACAATTGAATGCAATGCTAACTGCAACAACAAGCAGGCGAGTAAAGCCAAATTGTTTAAAAGACTCCCAAAATCAGCAATTTACAGCTGAGCTGGAACTTGCAGGTTAGTTTCTCCTGTTCCACATACACGCCTGAGTCAGAAGCTAGTTTGGACTCAGACAGTCCCTTCTCTAAATTACCTTCTGGAAGCAATCACACTCAGTAAATGTTCCTGTTCCCTTCTGTCCTCTGGTTCAACTCAGAGCACCGACTTGGCAGTGAATGTCAGCTCTCCTAAAACACTGCTTTGGATAAGCAGAGAAAAATATCTCTACTTTTTGCTCTAGTTTAAATTAAAAAAAAAAAAATCTTCATGCATTTGAAGGCAACTTGACTTCCCGTTCTCTATAAGAAATCTTGTTGATATCCTTTACTCAAGAGATTTTCCATGCAACCAGCCACACAGAGATCTTAACTACAGGATAAGGGGCAGTATATATGATTAGTATTGGCATTGATGAAACCACAACAGCTATTGAAATATACATGTAAATAAACATACTGAGTGATTTTTTTAAAGGGTTTTCATTTTGAAGTTAAAGAATTCTGAGTTTTTGAGAAAACTTAAAATTAAAGCCTGTAATTTCTTCATATGTATAGCAGTGATAAAGTATACAACAAAACTCTTCTACTATAATATGAACTCTCTTACTCTAGTGGTAGCAAGTGTGTTGTTTTGTAAATAGACACTTTGTNCAAATTTCTTTTCCATCTTTAGGAACACTGCCATTGTGTTTGATTTGAAGAGAGAGGAGAGTGTGAAGGGCACAGCAACTGTGAAAAGAACATACTTTTTCCAAGTACCCTAGGTTTTGACCTTTCTTTTTACTCCAGAAACTCTGTTGTTTAGGTCAGTATTGTATCAAGCATGTTGATGTATCCCTTGTAGGATGATAACTAGCTCATACTTGCATTCCTAATCCAAAAAAGGGTATAACCTGCACTAAACCTCTCAGTTATGTAAATGGAATTACACTCTATCTTATCAGATAGGGAGTTTAGTATTGTTAATAATATAAAATTACTGTTAAATTGTGTAAGAAATCTAACTGGAAAAAACAAACTGGAAAAAAAAAAAAAAGACAAATTTGGCATTTGCTTCCCCTTGAATACTTGTCTTACCAGAAGCCTGGCACAGGCAGTAACACCCTTCTGAGTATGAAGCCAAGGTGAGCGATACCCAGCCATTCAGCAGATTTGCTCTGCTAGAGTAATGAAACTCCAAAACACCACCAAACCACTGGAGGGTATCTGTTGTGTGGCCTGGAGCTGCTCTGTCCCGGTGATGGAGTGTGTCCCACTGCTCTGATTACAGACATTTTGCTGCACAGCCTGAATTCCCCAAGTGGTCTCTGCAGCACGAGTCAAACTGAAACAGATTTATGCTGTCACTCATGTTGATGATATATGATGACTTTGAAGCATGGTGAGGCAGAGACTGAAGCATCAAGCCCTGGAATACCTATATGAAAGGATTATGTGAACTACCACAGCCGAAAGACTAGGATCAAAGGACTTCCAAGGACTTCCAGGGTTAAGGCTATGATAATGTATACATAAAACAAAGAAGTTTTGCCAAAACGTTGGAGCACTGTGTTTCTAACCTGTCATAGTAATTCTTTTCTTCTATAAACAGGATTTATCGTTTAATCTTGTGTATGGAACCAGATGCTCACCTGATGGCTAGGTGGTTTGGGATGGTTGACACCATCTGTGAATCTAATCTGTAATTTGCTCTGAAGCTACACTAAGAAGTCAGCTGGGTTTTGGTCTCTTTATCCCCCTATGTGCAGCCTTTGTTTCTACAGTGCTTTGGCTTTGTAAGAGAATGAGAAGGTTTTATTACCTAACAAAGAAAGCTTTGATTGGGGCCCAGCTAGGAGAGTCCAAAATTAATGTTCTCAACAATTATGCTTTGTTCTCTGAATCTTTTACTTTTTCAGATGGAAGAAAACTAAATAAAACCTGGATAGGGCTATTCTAAAGAACCACATGCCAACATTTGATTAACTACATTTTTGCTTGGTTTTTTGTGGAACATGATTTACGCAATCACTCTCTGAAAGTCTGCGCTCAGCCTCTTGGCTAATTTCAACACAGCTTGATAGGGGAAAAACATTTAGAGATAACTACCTTTTTATAGGTTTTGTTCAAATAGGCACTTACGTAAAGGAAATGGGTCCCGCAAGTGTTTGAAGTGAACATAAGATCACAGAGTAGTTCAGACTGGACCAGAGCTCATGAAAGCAACTGGTCTAATTCCCTGCTCAGAGCACACCTAACCAAGTCAACTTGTCTAGCTGAGTCTTGAGCAATTGCAAAGATGGAGATGCTATAATGGCTCTGCATTGTCTGTCCCTGTATTTGGCTATCCTAATGATTAAAAAAATTAATCTTAATATACAACTGAAAATTCCAGTGCTCTACCTGATGTCCTTTACCTCTTGACCTGTTGCTGCACCTCCAAGAAAAGTCTGTCTTCTCTGTATCCTCTGACCAGATTATTATGGAATCATCAAGTCATTTAGGATGGAAAGTATCTTTACAATCAAGTCCAGCCATTAACCTAACATGGTGAATTCCATCACCAGACTACATACCTAAGCACCATGTCTGCGTCTTTTAAATACCTCCAGGAATGATCATTCCACCACTTCCCTGGGAAGCCTGTTCCAATGCTTGAAGAAACTTTTTCTATAATCCAATCTAAATCTCTCCTGGTGNAAGTTAAAGAATTCTGAGTTTTTGAGAAAACTTAAAATTAAAGCCTGTAATTTCTTCATATGTATAGCAGTGATAAAGTATACAACAAAACTCTTCTAATATAATATGAACTCTCTTACTATAGTGGTAGCAAGTGTGTTGTTTTGTAAATAGACACTTTGTGAAAGCCTGAGTCCAGCTCAGGGTTAGCACAATCAGTCTTTAAGGGCTTAATGTAGAAGTTTGAGAGTTATGTGACTCAAAATACACAGAAATCGTTCTTTGACTTGAATGTCCCATTTTGGTTTTATGAGTATTATATCCATGTTTGTTGATTATTTTATCATCAAGTGTCTTCATCAGCTTTTAAAACATAAAGTACATACAGATTTCTTATGCTGAAATATCATGGTGAAAGAATACTGATTTCTCCTTACACCATGATGAAGCTTGGATTTGGTAAAATCACAAATTTCTTTTCCATCTTTAGGAACANTGTTCACTAGCTCCATTGGTCTTCTTAGAGCACTGCAGTGTAAATTGTATTTTCATACACAATTTGTATTTCTTCCTATACATCTTTTCTCATACAATTCAGTGCTAGCACATACTGAGCAGAACTGTTTGAGAAATACAGTAATTTACAACTAAAATCTCTGATATAAATAGTTTTGTTTAGTAGCAAGTGTTAAAAGTTTTAAATAGTGCAACTAACAGATTCTTCAGATTTGTGCTTATACATCCAGAAATTAAAATTAATTTTAATACAAATGCAAAAAATAGATATCTAGAGTATTTGCCTTTCTTTTTCCAAGAGGCTCAGCAACTGTAAGTATTTGAAGACTATGAACCAACGAACACCTATCATGTATCACTAATAGGGACGATTGAAATAAACAATTCAGTGATAATCAAATGTGTGACAGTTGAATTCTATGTATGAATTGTTGCCAGTTTAGAAGGGATTCAGAACTGATTTTTGAACATATACTCTTCAGAACTGAATGAAAAGATGCAAATGGTGTGGCCAGTAGACTGAAATGGACAAATTATACTTAGGAAAGGAAGAGATTAGCAAACTTGTCAGTTGTGGTAAATCAATTGGGAAAACTCGAATAAGATATTTTTACTGTGATAAATCCCAGGATGCTTCATGGATCTTGGATGAGCTCTCCTTGATCTGTACAAGCACAATATATAAGAATCTGTACCATGTGTTTTAAACTCAGGCTTTAGAGAACGTTTCAAAATGGACAAAATAAACAACTCCTCCTACTAAATGGAATTTATTTTCTTGTAGAAGCAACACTATCAATAACACAACTAATTTTAAAGAGATAAGGTGGAACAGGAAAAGGAAACAGTTCATTATTCATAATAAAAGTATCATTAGCATAAAAAAATCAGCAGGCTTTAACCTTCTTTTATTGTAGTTATTGTATTGTAATATGATCCTGTTGTTGCTGAAGTACAGCTGAACAGGTACAATGCATGCAAGCTCTCAGATATATGTTGTTGGGTGAGGTCATGAAGAGGCAAAGCCAGCCTATGAGTAATTCAAGAGAGACTTCTTTGTTCAGTTTTGTTTTTCTGTTTTAATGATGCTTGCAATGGAAATGAGCAAATATCTGCAGTGGATGTTTTCCATACTATGCTGGAACACTGGAAGACCATTCTCATCCATATGATATATAATATAAAAGCACACAAATAATTGCCTTTACAAAATAACTGTTGTCATTTTTACTGCAAGTGATATTTTCATTTCACTCTTACTTTGTTTATTTTACTTTTGGCATTCTATTTATTTGACCATGAATCTTCCTGAAATTGTGCATGAAGTGCAATTTAGACTCTCACAGTGGAATCTGACATAGTAAGAGTTCAGCAACATATGTGATTTTTACTTTGTTCCTAACTCAAGACACTAGTTATTTGTCAAGGTCCAAGTATGCTGAATTCCATAAGTGAAATAAAACGAGCAGTGGTATTTACAAGTTGGTGCATTATTTAGACAATTATTGCTGATTGCTGTCATGTTTAGATACTCCCCTATGGCTTACAAGATAAAGCTTCACAAGAGAGTTATATTTCTCTGCCTTTGATTTACCAAACAAAAGACAAGGAATGAAGAGCTAATGTTTTATTTCAGACCTCATCAAGATTTAGCTTGCCAAACCTGACCCTTCATTAACTTGACTTCCAGTCATCACTACTGAACACAATTCAAATCAATATTTTCTGAGCTCTCTTTATCATGACTAAGATTTTCTGTGAGAATGAAAAGCTCATAAAACATGTCAAAGGGCCTGGAAGCTTCTTCTCACCCTCAGTTTTCATATTACTTCTTTATTTCCACAGCTTGCATAGAGAGTAATCACTAAAAACTCTGCAGGAGCCTTTTCAATCCCTGCAATGCTTTTTGACATTGCAATCAAAATAAGATTTTTGAGACAAACTTGAAAATAACTTGTACACTTTTCTGTAAAATCTTAATGCTATTTTTAAGTAGAAAGTGGAGTTAAAATTATATATTACAGAGATAAAAGTCTTAACTAATGCTTGGATAAATCCCACTCTTGTGCACATAAAGGGCAATTTATCAAAGTCATGACCATATGTTATTTAAGGACCAGCCAAGCAAGGAGCTGGAGGCCTTCAAGACTGCATAGAGTAAAAGTAAATAAGGAACATGGTTAATATTTTACATTTTGTATGAAAAATAGTTGGAATCATGCGGTTTTTGTTTTGTTTTGTTTTTGTTTTGTATTTGTGTGTGTGTGTGTGTGTGTGTGTGTGTGTGAGCCAGTTCAAAATAAAGATCTGGGTATAGAGAAGAGAGAGGAGCAAGCTGAAGCTGAAGATGCATCTCCCTACTTCTGAAGCTTAGTAGCTTTGGGAAATTCTAGATGAGTTTCCTGACACAGAAAACTTGTCCTACTAACAATTTTGGAGATGGCATGGAATTTAATTTCTTCAAGCTGGTCTTCAAGGTCTAATCCAGTCAATTTTAACATCACAGCATTCATCATCAAAGGTGGATTTTCTTGAAAACAGGGCAACTAAAGAGTGGGGTACCAGATTCTGTGCCTCATTAACTTAAGCAAATAAATTTTGTAATGTATTTTGTAAACCGTATTATTAAAGAAATGTCTTTTGTCTTCAGGAAGCCATTGGAAATTTGAATAGAATTTCACTTCTCTGAAAATTAGAAAACATCAATTTGAAGTCTAAATATACAATTGGATTAATTGTTTCCAGTTGTTATAAAAATCATTTAGTTTGGTAATTTTGACCCACTTGCAGCAAACCTCCTAAGTGTATACAAGGAAATCATGTCAGCTTAGCTGTGTTTTAAGGTGAAAAACCAAAAATGTTTTCGCTGCTCTCATATGAAAGGAGATCTTATAATCATAAAGGACATTCCTCATAGATCTTTCATTCTGAAGGTGGCTTTTCTGAGATTTTTATGCAGTACTCCTCAAGCTGGAAATCCTGATAATGTCAGCAGCTCTTCTGAACTGTGCCACAAATGCTCCAGCTTATGGACTCTGATGTCTTCTGTTTTCCAGTTGCACAAAGCCAGCAATTCCCAGTGATTTTCTGGTCAACTAATATACACAAGTACATCCTTTTAAGCATTCTTTTTCAAATTTTGAATTCATGGATCATAGCAGAAACTCCAAGTTAGTAGTGGCAAGAGTCTAAATTCAACCTGCCTCACAATAAACACCTTCCATCAAAGTGAACTCAGAAGAGCAACTGTCCTTGTTTAATCAAAAATAAATATTAACTCAAGTCACTTTAAAAGATGGTGTAAAGGGAATTTTTATATAAATTATTTATGACATGAGAAAAATTTTAAGCGTATTTCAGTCTACCATCTAATTTCATGTAGTCACAGATCTGTTTCTCAATGGGACTGAACATATCTACAAATTTCTAAAAATTGTTCTCCTTGTCTTCTTGCTTTATTTTTATTCTGCATAAACTTTTTCTTTGATTTTTTCACCGCAAGATCTTAAAGTGAGAAGTTAATTAATATGTTTTGAGGTCTTTATCATGTTATAGTCTTTTTAATTCTCTACTAAATCTCTCTAATTTTCACAAAATTAATTAGGTTGCACTTATTCCATTATTTTATAGTGTGACAATTTTTTTTTGATTCTCAGCAACATTTTATGTTAACGATGTCTAATAGGTGATGACATTTCAATATGTTGGAACTTCTTACAGTCTGATGCTGTTGAATAAAGTCTGTGGGGCAGATTGATATTTTCTTTCAAAGGTGGAAAGTTGTGGTTTTTTTAATATGTGAATTTTAAAAAATATTTGAATTTCAGGCAAGGAGGATTTGTATTGTTTTGTATAATGTGGTATACCCTTTTTTAGATTAAGAATGTAAGTATGAGCTAGTTATCATCCTACAAGAGATACATCAACACGCTTAATACGATACTGACCTAAACAACAGAGTTTCTGGAGTGAAAAGAAAGGACAAAACCTAGGGTACTTGGAAAAAAGATGTTCTTTTCACAGCCTCTGTGCCCTTCACACTCTCCTCTCTCTTCAAATCAAACACAATGGCAGTGTTCCTAAAGATGGAAAATAAATTTGTGATTTTGTATAAATTTGTTGCAATCTTTGTATAAACCTTAACCCCTTTGAAGGCAAGGGCAGCGCAGACCCGGGCTGCAGCTCGTCACCTTGCAGCATCACCCTGCCCTACTGCCTTCTCCTTGCTGCTTCCCTCACACCAGCACCATGACCAACATAAAAAGGAAAGAGGGGAGGGTACAATGATATATTTGAAGTATTTGTTCAAATATTTAAAGGGACATGGGAGGCAATAGTGAGAATCTGTGTTTCTCTTAAGAGAAAGGTCCTGGAGGGAAATTGGGAGCTACTGAAGAAACTCCCTGGAATACATTTGAAGATGATATATAATTTGAAGACAAAGGCAAACAAACAAACAAACAAAACAGAGAAACTGATAGTTTAGAGAAAGAAGTTCTTAATGTTGCTGGTCACTGATAAAAAGTCTTCTGCTTCAGAGTTTTAAAATATTGTCATACTCAGCACCGTTCAATAACTTTAATTTGGCCATTAAATTCCTGTCACCTTTGCCCTCTCCTAATGATTGTGACAAAACGCTGTCTGCAATCAGTAAGACTCAATCCTTGTGGGAATGATTTGAATAAACAATCAAGTCTGCATCTCATCCATCACCTTGACTGATTTCTGTATTCCCTGTTCACCTCTTCATGACATTCGGCAGGTCACTTGATATAAAATATGCAAACAGTGAACTGAAATAGCCCAAGCCTGCTGAAATATGCTGACTGAACCAGTTGTCTTAAAGTAGCCATGAATCTCTACATGGCAAGCACAGATATTTTCTGTGGATTTTTTCTTCCTTGCCACATAGGCTGGTGTGGTAATTGCCCCCTTTACATTCACAGCACTTATACTTAAAAACCCACATCATGTGAAGATTGGTATTATCTGTTAAATCTCTTGGATAGGTTTTAATCTCTTGGATAAAAAATAATTTACAAAAAGGAAGGAGCAGTTGGCAGGAAGAAAGGTACTGATGAAAGCAAGTAAAGGAATGAGGTGGGAAATTAGGCCAACAGAAAAATTATATGTAGAGTTTATCTTCTGCTTTAATGAAATTAGTAAAGATATCTTTAATAGGGTTGAATAGGCCTAAAATTAAGTTATATTAAGGTGCCTCCAGATGGAATCATCTGAGTATTTCCAGGGCTCTTTGGGTACTTACTGACACCCTGCCATCCACTTGCCTCTCTGCCAGTCTCACTGAGCTGGCTGTACCTGTCAGCAGCCAGCACACAGCAGCTCCCCTACAGCTGCTGCACAGCTCAGCCTGGTGTGCAAGCACAAGCCTAAATCTGAGTCAGTTCCGAGTGGTATGGACTGCAAAGGATGGTGCTGAGGCCAGGGCATATGGTCCTTTCTGCCAGCTGTGCTGTGTGTGGCAAGAGCCTCCCCAGGAAGAGCAGCTGGATATCAACTGGCAATAGCAATCTCCAAAACAATCAGAGTTCACCTGGAGACTCCTTAAGACTAGTGTCTCAGCACAACTAAAATTATCTGAATATCTCCTGGGAGATCTACAGAAAAGCATTATTTGGATTTTTCACCTCATTCTCCTGTATCCTCTTTCCATGGTCTTCATTTTCCTGTGCCATCATGTTTGCATGCATTTGTGTTTCTTACATGCCTATGAAAGATAAAGAGCTGAAAGAAAGGGTCATGATGTCTTAGTACTTAATAAAGCTCAGCATCAAACCACTTCATAACGTGCCTTTTTGTCTTTAGCTTCTGAAAGGAAATATACATAATTGGGGGCAAATTTATCCTACTATGGAATCAGGAATGATTCTTGGTATGCACAGGTGCTGGAATATATCAGTGATCACCTGCGAAATACCTCTGTGACTAAAGTTCAAGAACCAGTGTTACCTGTTTTCCACAAGAAGTCCTGATTCCAGAATTTAAGGTTTGAAGCACAAAGCCAGACTGGTTTGGGGAGGAATTAATTCTAGTTTACATTTCTGGATGTAACTCAAATCAACTTCTCTCAATAGCACAGCCCAAATCTGACTCTACCTGACGATTTCTACATTTCCTGTCTGTGTTGGTAGGCTCCCTTTGAGATAGCTGCATTATAAACTAAATCTTTTAAAATAAAGGAATTTCAAAATAATCCACCAAAGGAGGGGTGCTTGGAAAGTTTTTTTCAGAGGTCATTTCATCTATCAGCACAAACTCAGCTATGCCATTAAAAGCAATACTCATGGAGGTGCACCTCCAATTGCAGAAAGACTGGCAGGCAGGTCTGCCTCAGCAGTGGGGATGCCTCATCCACACATCAGCTCAGCTTCTCATTCCCATCCTCTTGCCACCACCTGCACGTCCAACACACAACAAAAAAGGATATTAAATATTTTACAGCAGAAAAAACCACATATATTTCCCCCACTGCTTCTTTTCGAGGACACTTTGAGCCAGGTAGATGCAGCCCATCCTGTGGCTGCACAACCATCTGCATGAGAAGGAGCTGTGAATCGGGAAGACTTTTTAAACAACCTCTGAAGAAGTGACACAAACAGAAGAGTGGGATGAGCTACCCCAGAAATTGTTACCAGGAGTCACCAACGACAGCAAATCTGCTTTGTCTTTGTCTAGATTATACTGCAGGTACAGCCATGAACAGTGTGTGAAATTGTTTGTTAGGTCAATAAAGAAAGATTATATCCCCCTTTTGAATTATTTGACTTTTATTGCTGGATAATAAACCTGAGCAAATTTTCATATATCAAAAATATGCAAATACATAAACCAGAAATATTATTCAAATATTTTATACATTATTTAAAGTAAACCTGCTTTTAATCTTCAAAGTTTCCATCTCTAGGTATTTCATAATGAATCGTAATAAAAATTGATTAAAAAAGGAGAAAAAAATTACTTTTTTGTGAAGATGTGTTCACAAAAGCAAAATAATAAGCTAGTAAAGTATGATATATCATGGAACAACTTATATCTTCATAAAAATGACATTCACTTTTGTTTGACAAATATTTTATTGCATGTCTCACAGCTATTAAATAATTCCCAGTTTAATTTTTGTTGTGTCCTAAACAGTCAATAGTAAATATTATATTCCCTTGGCCTCTTATATTTTCATCTATATTCACAAAGAAAACTTCAAGTTTTTCTCTTGTTTCTTTTTCATTTTATGCAGAACCTAGTAACTTTTTACCCTAGGGCTCAGTTTTTAGGATATATGGTGACAAACTGGAAAGCAATAAGATACAATCCTGCATATCTCTCCCTCTCTTCCAGGCTAGATAACAGGAATGCATGAGAAAAAAGCCCATTGTGTACACTTAAGTGCTCATTTTCTATCTCTTTCCACTTGCCATGATGTATGGGCTCCTTAAGAACCCAGTTCTGGTTCTTATCAGCTTCATCCAGAATTGTACATTATCCCTGTAAAGATACCAAAACACGAAGATTTACCTTAGCATGTCACAGGTGGATTATTCAGACATCAAACTGGGGCATTGGGGAATCTATCCTGTGATGGCAAAACATAAATTACCTGGGAGACTGAGGATGCTGTAAGCCTTAGAGGTCATTATTTCCACTTGACATTGCACTCCTCCTGAGGCACTCCTTTGCTGTATGGAAGAAGAATAACCCTTGTAGCTAATATTTTACTATTTTGTGAGTTTTGCACCAGGCAACAGACAATCCTGTTGATGTACTCCTGGTGTGCCTGGCTGTGCAGCCACACCTACCTGTGGTCGGTGTGCCAGGGCTGCTTTGAACTCAGGAGCCCCCAGCTGGGAACCTGCATGCCATTCCACTACATTTCTGGACCCTGGTCAGATGCAGGCAAGAAATAGAAACACAGCTGCGTACTACAGAGTCATCCCAGGCATGTACAAAGCATTTGGAGAACTTTCAGGTCAAACTGGGATGCCCCTTAGTATGGTATGTGACTGACCAAAGGCTTTCCAGACTACTGTGACTTCTGTTCTGGCCATATTTTCCAACATATTAAAAATTCATGTGACTAAACAGAAATAAAAGAACACTGCTGAGGCAAAATGCTTGATTTGCTTGATCTCAACAGAAATAAAATGAAATCCTAAATAAGTAACTAAATAGCACAAAACTTGGAAGTGACCTTTGTCTTCAGTGAATTATAAACAGTGGCAAAATGCATGTAGCAAGAAACTGATCCCTTTTTTATTTGATTTTAATATGTCTCTGTAACTTTTTCTGACCTCCCTCACCACCTTTCTCTGGTGTGATATGGCTAATTATCTATTAGATCCATCTGATTACCAGATTTTGGTATTACTACATCACTTCCTAGTATAGGAATAGACTAAAATAAGGCTGCCATGTGCCAGCCTTGCAATTACGTTAGGCAAAAGTTGTAATATGTCATTTATACCTAAAAATGGAGAATACCTGATGCAGCAAAAAGTCAGTCTGTCATAAATTCAGGATGAAGTCTGAATTGCTAGACTCATGTACTAAATCAGAGTTGCAGTGTGGTCATAGTGTTTGCAATCTTGTATTGGAATGCCTTACCCTGGACTTACTGTATTTTTCACAACAAGCCTCATTGCTTTCCCTGGAGAGAAATAAATGTAGGAGTGAAGGATTTTATTTTGTAAGGGGAGCAAAAAAATGTAACAGCAGGAAACATCACAAGAACAGTCAGCAATTTATTCTATAGTTTATATGTTTGAAGTCTTTCCACATCAGTTTGTAGCTCTGTCATCTTTAATATTTTAGAGCTCAGTCAGGTGCTCCTGGCTTGATACCAGTATCATTAAATGTTTGCTTTCATAGACTATAACAATGCACTCTTGAAAGAAGAGAAACCAAAAAGTAGTGTTGCAGTTGTCCCAAAAAATAGAAGATGGTACATACTCAATGTTCCTATATATTGTCAGTTAGATAATTAATGCTAACACCATTTCTTCTGATAGAGTGCTTTCATTACTCTGTTCCTCTCTGTTACAAGACACCACAACCTTTTTCTTACAGATAACAAAACTGAGTGTCAAAGATTAAATGACTTGTTTTGACCAACCCAATGAGTCAGCATTACTATCAAGCAGGAAAATTATACCTTTCAAGTTTTCATGGTAGGACATAGTCTACTACAAAATATTAGGGCTCTGGTCAATATTGTATAACATGTTAAAATGCTTCATTTGGTATCTGTTCTCCTTTCCAACACAGCACCTGAGAGACCTGCCAAAGAAGTTGTGTCTTCAACAGACTTGTGTAGCAAAGTTCAGAAGTCAGCTTTTCCCACCCAACCAACAAACCAAATGCTCGGTGTACTGAATCTGTACGGCCTGGCAGGCACTGATGTAAAAGCAATATGCATCTTCCCAGCATTTCAATATACAGGTTGTGGCTGAATACAAAATTTGAAGGTTAGCTTCTGGGAAATGGGAAAACCTGAAGGAGTGTCACCTATAAATTGACTTTCAGTGGAGAGATTAGAAAATTTAAATGCAACACTTATTTCCGATATCCACCCGAGATGTACAGTTTTAGCATGTCCACCCTTGGATTTCTCTTAAAAGTTTACATTAAAAAAAGGACAAATAAGGAAAAATGAAAATTGCAGAATATAATGTGATATTTGCTGGCTACAGTTCAGTTTTCTGTGTAGGAAAGGATGCAGTAGATCACAAGATGTATTCATTGTCAGCAAAAGTTCACTGAAATTTCTGTTATCTTAAATAAACTAGTTGTTGAAAGGTACTGTTGATAGGATTGTCAGCAAGAGGAAATTATTTTAGCTCTGTCCCAGTATTGAGTTGTTACAAATGGAAAGTACTATAACCTTGAAGACTGAGATGTTTCTTAAACTAGCAATAAAATTTATCTAAAGATGGCTTTTGACAGTCCTTTTAACAGAGTTTTACATCTGAAGTTAATGTCTTAGTGTCTAAGGTGTAGACATTATGGAGATAGCAGCACCTTGGCTCTGATCATTAAAAATCTAAGGAATTAATGCTGTTCAGAAATAGATTCTATTAAAGTGTCTAAAGACTGAACAGTATGATCATATATATCCAGACACTTCAGTCACTTTTTAAAAAATTGATGTGAAGACTTAAAACTTAATTTTTGACAACAAAACATTATTGTTTTTTAAGACGAAAAAATATTCAAAATTAAAAATGGTGCTAAACCAAATGCACAAACCTTATTATATAGAATGTTTTTCCTAAATTTTACATCAATCACCATTAAATTCAGAGGATCTTACAATCACATATCTGAGAAAAAAGCTTTTCCTAGCTGTCTCTTCATGTTTTTCACTGGTACCACCCTTGTTATAAAAACTAAATTATCAAAAAATAATATATAAAATGTATTACATAAATATAAATATAAGTATA
>WAAE01008191.1:0-10151 GCA_013400495.1 Nicator chloris
AGGAAGGAAGGAAGGAAGACTGCTATTAAGTCTATCCTAAGTCTTCTCTTCTCCAGAGGCAACAAATACAGAACTAAAGAGAGTTTACAGTATTATTTCCCTGGAATACTCTCTGGACTTCCAAGAATTCGTGGCTCAGTGCCTAAATTGCTATGTCAGGGATGATATTTTTTTTAGTTACCCCTGATTGTTTTGTCTTTTATTAGCTCTTTGAAAATGTCTGGCATAAATCTTCTTAGTTCAGCTACATTATCTTGTTTGTTTTGAGCCAGTCAATTACAAGTTTTATTTGATGATTCCTTTTGTCAAAGAAAGATGGTACAATCTATTCAGTAGCATACTGATGCTTTCTGTTTTCTTCTTCACACTTTTAAACACTGTTTGTTTTTCCTGACAGTTACTGAGTACTGAGCACAGAAATGTCTACATCCTTGAACTCATTCCTGCAGGGTCCATCAGCGTTTTTGTCTTCTCTTGTGCAGTACCTCACTGAGTTTTTTCTGCCATTTTAACATCCAGTCATTACGTCTCATGCTTTTCTTCTACACTTCCTTGCTAATGCTTCTTTTCACTCTCCTTCAATAATGAAGTAGTCACATGAAATACTGTACTGCTGGTTTCTAAAAGCTTGAGCAGCACAGTCTCAGCACACACACACGTAGACCTTCTTCCAAGGATCAAATTGATCCTACACTGTTTTATATCTTTACCTTGTCCTTAATTCATGTGTAAATATTCATTCTTATTCTATGTCCCCACAAAAACTTTTGATGGAGCACCTCATTCAATGATTTTTGGAAATTCAGGTAGACTGCAGTAGCTGTGTTGTGATTTAATCCCATGGCAACTAAGTCCCATGCAGCCACTTGCTCACTCCTCACCCCCCATAAAAGGAGGGGGAAGAGAACTGGAAGGGTAGGTGAGAAAACACATGGGTTGAGATAAGAACAGCATAATAATAATAATAATAATAATAATAATAATAATAATAATAATAATGGAAAATAACAAAGAGAAATAAACCCCAAGATAGAGAAGAGATGCAAATTAAAACAATTGCTCACCACCAAACAACCAACGTCCCTTCATTTCCCAAGCAGCAGCTCCCTGGTCAACCTTCCCACAGTTTTTTTGTGCTAAGCAAGGTGCCATATGGTGTGGAATATCCTTCTGGTCAGTGTGGTCCACTATTTCAGCTGTACCCCTCCCAGCTTCTTGAGTACCCCGGGCCTCCTTGCTGCTGGGGCAGCATAAGGAGAAGAAAATGCCCTGATGTTGCCCAGCAATGGCTAAAAAATCCCTGAGTTATTGAGACCTTTTCCAGCACAAATCCAAATATAGGCCCATACTAGCTACTATGGAGAAAAGTAACTCTACCCTAGTAAAAAGCAGCACAGGCTACATGTGACCCATGAACACACTTGTTATCTCCTTCTTGAATGCCAGGAGACTTTTAAGGTAAAGCCTCCCTTTCCAATAGTGCCTTGAGCTCTTCTGCACTATGTTGTATTTGTTCATGTGTCTGCTGATTCTGTTCATTGCTGTATTTACCAGAAATTTCCGAGAATGGCTTGAGTTGGTAGGAGCCAATAAGATCCTCTAATTCCAACGCCTCTGCCATGGGCACAGGCAATTTCCGCTAGACCAGGTTATTCAGAGCGACATCCAACCTGGACTGGAACACTTCCAGGCATGGAGAATCCACAATTTCTCTGGGCAGCCTGTTCCAGTGCCTCACCACACTCACTAAAGAATTTCTTCCTAACATCTAATCTAAACCTACTCTCTTTCAGATTGAAGTTATTCCCCCTTGCCCTCACTACATCCCCATGCAAAAAGTTTCTCTCTACCTTTCTTGNATTCTTATTCTATGTCCCCACAAAAACTTTTGATGGAGCACCTCATTCAATGATTTTTGGAAATTCAGGTAGACTGCAGTAGCTGTGTTGTGATTTAATCCCATGGCAACTAAGTCCCATGCAGCCACTTGCTCACTCCTCACCCCCCATAAAAGGAGGGGGAAGAGAACTGGAAGGGTAGGTGAGAAAACACATGGGTTGAGATAAGAACAGCATAATAATAATAATAATAATAATAATAATAATAATAATAATAATAATAATGGAAAATAACAAAGAGAAATAAACCCCAAGATAGAGAAGAGATGCAAATTAAAACAATTGCTCACCACCAAACAACCAACGTCCCTTCATTTCCCAAGCAGCAGCTCCCTGGTCAACCTTCCCACAGTTTTTTTGTGCTAAGCAAGGTGCCATATGGTGTGGAATATCCTTCTGGTCAGTGTGGTCCACTATTTCAGCTGTACCCCTCCCAGCTTCTTGAGTACCCCGGGCCTCCTTGCTGCTGGGGCAGCATAAGGAGAAGAAAATGCCCTGATGTTGCCCAGCAATGGCTAAAAAATCCCTGAGTTATTGAGACCTTTTCCAGCACAAATCCAAATATAGGCCCATACTAGCTACTATGGAGAAAAGTAACTCTACCCTAGTAAAAAGCAGCACAGGCTACATGTGACCCATGAACACACTTGTTATCTCCTTCTTGAATGCCAGAAGACTTTTAAGGTAAAGCCTCCCTTTCCAATAGTGCCTTGAGCTCTTCTGCACTATGTTGTATTTGTTCATGTGTCTGCTGATTCTGTTCATTGCTGTATTTACCAGAAATTTCCGAGAATGGCTTGAGTTGGTAGGAGCCAATAAGATCCTCTAATTCCAATGCCTCTGCCATGGGCACAGGCAATTTCCGCTAGACCAGGTTATTCAGAGCGACATCCAACCTGGACTGGAACACTTCCAGGCATGGAGAATCCACAATTTCTCTGGGCAGCCTGTTCCAGTGCCTCACCACACTCACTAAAGAATTTCTTCCTAACATCTAATCTAAACCTACTCTCTTTCAGATTGAAGTTATTCCCCCTTGCCCTCACTACATCCCCATGCAAAAAGTTTCTCTCTACCTTTCTTGTAGGCTCCCTTCAGGTATTGGTAGACTACAATTANTCACCTCTGCTGCCCACGCTGCTTTGGATGCAGCCCAGGACATGTTTGGCTCTCTGGGCTGTGAGGGCCCATGGCTGGGTCATGTCCAGCCTCTCATCCACCTGCACCCCCAAGTCCTCAGCAGGGCTGCTCTCCATCTGTTCATCCTCCAGCCTGGATTGATAGCAGAGCTTGCCCCAAATCAGGTGCAGCACCTTGCACTTGGTCTTGTTAGGCCTCATGAGCGTCCCATGGACCCATTTCTTGAGCTTGTCCAGGTCCCTCTGGATGACATCCAGTCCTTCAGGTGTGTCAATCACACTAGTCCGATTTGCCCAGTGAAAATGATAAGCTTACTAGTCATTAGCTCATTGGTTCTGTCATGGAACACATTTCAAAAAATGGTATCATATCTGCTCCCTTCCAGATTACAGGCACTCAGACATTTCTAATTCAAAGGTTGTACATCACACTTACTGGCTGAACTATTTTATTCATGAGTTCGTTGGTGAATGACACTTGGTTCTGTCTGTTATCATTCTTTTTATCTATTCCTTCTATAGCTAGCACTTAAATTTCAGTCAACTCGTCCATGAGTTCTCAGTAAAGAAGTCTTCTGATCTGAGAATCTTTTCATGTGCATCCACAGTAAACAAAAAAATTAAAGTTCAATTTTGTTTCTTTTTTTTATGGCCCTGTCTTCCCTCAGTACTTCTTTTATCCTTTGAATATCTGCTGGCTCTTTGGACTCTCTGACAGATTTCCTGTGCCTGATATATTTGAAAAAATATTTATTGTTGTTTCTTGCAATTTTTTTTCCCAGTGGTCTTCTGGTTTGCCTTACTCTGTTTTTATATTTAACCTGCCAAAATTTCATCCTCTCTAGTTTCCATATTTGGACACCCCTTCGACGTTTTCAAAATTGCCTTCTTACATTTGTTAATCTTTCTTGTACTGTTGTTTAGCCATGCTGGCTTCCTTTAGCTTTTCTCAAATCTTTCATGACAGGAAGTATGCATATCCTTTTTACCTTCAATGTAGTGTCTAAATTGTGCTCATTCTGCTGGCAGGGGTTTTAACTATTTTTGTCAGCTTTTTATCATCTTTTAGCTACCCTCTTTAGCATATTTTTAACAGGGTTCCTTACTCTTAGGTAATGCTTTTTGGAGTTGACTGCAATCATTATTTTTCTACTTTGTTTTGTTTTGTTTTGTTTGTTATTTCTGCCAATGCTTTAAAGGATATTGTGGTCACTTTCACAGAGTTGTTCTTTGTCAGTAAATCATGATGAATATAGCTGAGATGAATTGAAGTAGAACAGACCTCCAGAGGGTAAAAACACACCAAGCTTTTGTCCAATATCCTAAGTACAATTATTTCTCCTTTAAGTTTTCCTAGAATTCTTCATTTTGGACTCAAACTTCCGTTTAAGCTCCAGGCTAGAGCAGGCTGAATGGTTCTGTGTAGTGCACTCTACAGCATCAGCATCTGTTTAAGATAGCAAGTGGAGCATACAGGCAATTATTTTTAAAATGTTTTAGTATATCTGGTTAGACTCTGTTGCAGAAGCATCCTGCCTATGTCTTGGCACATTCATATGCTAATAAATGTCAGAATAGCAGAATAAAATAGGCTGCTTGGGCCCTAGGGATTCACTTAACCTGGAGGAAACTTCATGAGACTCTTTAAAACACAGTTATAGCCCTTTTGTTTCACTGCATTCAATCTCACTAATATAATTTAAATATAATTATCAGCATATGTTCAGAGTACATAAGAAGAGTGTGCATATTTCAAATGGATTGATTATATCTACCTTTACCCTCACTCTATATATCTTCCCTTGTCTTCCATGACTGACTAGAAATAACCTGCTGAATTCACTCTAGCAAGCACTGTGGTATGCCTCAGGACAGAAAATTTCACCATTGTCTCCAATGTACCAAAAAACAGTTGTGTTAGTAGTGCTGGCCACTCCTGACTATTTTTATCAATATGGGATGAGATTCACTGGTCACTGAACATCAGGTACAGAGTACATAGGCTTGTTTTCTTGCTGTTTCTTACAGAATTAATAACTCCTACAATTTTTATTTAAATTTTTTAAACTACACAGCTTTGTCTTTTCTGTTCCAAATAAAATCCACATAGGTATACTAATGCTTTCCCAGTACTTTTGGTCTAAGAAGTTTCTTCTTAAGTTAATCAAACTATACCTGCACATTTTTAACAGGTATTCTTCAGCCCAGTTGGAGTCCTTGATTTAATAACCCTGTATAGTCCCAGGAATGAACAAATGATAAAGTATTTAAGTTAAAATGTATCAAACATTTAATTCAGAGGATTTCAAGCAGGAGCATAAGACTGTAACATAATTTTTAAGCTAATGTGTACTGGCACTGCCAGGATACTATTTGTCTACTCCAGCTCCATGCTGCATTTCATGTCAGCATTTACAGTCATCTGATTCCACAAAACAACAACAAAAAAACTTAGTTCAAAATTTTGGGGTTTTTTATTTAAAGGAATTATTTTTATCTTGGGCTGGCTTTCAGATCACCATGGAGTCAGAAAATAATGGGAACTGGTGGTAAACTCAGAGGAGGAAGCAGTAAAAGCAGAAGTTCCTGAAGTTATGTATCCAACATATACAGACTTTGACTTCACTGTTAGCTAGATCTTTGTGACAATGGGTACTAGTAGAACATTTGAGATTGTTAACTGCTGTCTTCCATCTATCCATTCTACATGGCAGCCACTACAAAGGAAAAGAACCTGAAACAACAAAAAATATCTGATTTGTTGCAGTGACTGGTAGAAAATTGCATTTTGAAGCATGGAGAGAGATATTTTTCTACAAGAGGAGAGGACTAAACAAGAGTTTTCAAAAGTAGCTTGCTCTCACTTACAGTTTTTCCTACCAGCTTAATAAAATTGTAATTTTTTGCCAGTTTCTACATTCTCTCACAACCTTGACAACTGCTATATTCAGTGAGACACCACAGTTATTTTCCCTGTATCCACAGTTGGCAGAAGACATTTTAGAATAAATCTGGGTGAAGGGATTGGCACTACTGTGGTTTTACACTACATGTTGTATTTTTAGGAAAGAAAGAATAAGAACATTTTCTTTCAAAGAAAGGGAAAGCTATGGGAAAATTGCACACCAGAAGTTGTGCAATTCAGATGATTATGAAATCTTCACATTTTTGTCCAGGATGTGATGTACTTAGCTGCCAAGTCTGAAACTTCTGTCTTTTTGTCACAGAGGAGGCTAACTCCCTATTGACCATGGAAAATATCCCACAATGTACTTCAGAAAATGGAGACTGTTTACTAAAATGGAAAGCTCAGAGAGTAGACATCATATTTCTCTTATTTCTTCTCATCATGCACTATATTTGCAATTGCATATGACAGTCCTCTGAGTATTATTTCAATTTATTGCCTATTGAATCTGCCCCTTCTCTTTTTATGTTTAAAAAAACCCCATTAATTCTTTTTTGTTCCCAGTTGCAGTGTCTGGACCACATTTGATCAGAGCCTATTACGGCTGCAGCTACTCACAACAACAGATCATGTTTGAGAGAAGAGTTTGCCAAAAAATTCCTTCTTTCCACTATCCCCCCACATGAAGGAGTAATAGTGTATGTTGCCCTGCTCAGTGGATGATTCCTCTGTCTTTCTTGATGAATGAGGTTTCAGCTGAATGACGCTCTAGTGATTGAAGAAGAAGGCATGAACTGTTTGCATTAAAACCACTGTTGGTTGTACAGACCAGTTTGCCATCAAGAGGTGTATGGGAAATGGTTCAAATATTTTAGTTTGATTAGCTTGATTGTTTACCCCAAACGTAGCGTAATGTTCTACGTTAGTTTGCAATGTAATGCCAGAAATGAAAAACTTTTTAGTTTTCAGCTAAGCTCTCTTCCTGGTATTTTTTTATGTTTGCAATACAAGGAGTCAGAGGGTGTTAAAAGAAGGAAACTAATGGGGCGATGCATTAAAATACTTCAAAGGTCTTAACAGGATTCGATTAATTTCATTTTGGAAGCAGGACAAAATGGACAATAGAATGCACAATTTTTTTTTTAAACACCCATGAATTCTAAATTGTAACAAACAACAAGTTTTCTTAAATTTCAATCAGTTAAAAAAAAGAATTTTTTTTCTTATGTTGTTTCATTACTCCTGCCAACCTCAGAAGGAATTTTGTGCCTCATTCCTCTGAAATGAAAGAGAGAAAGTGGCATGGGGATTTTAAGGAAGCAGCTTGAGAGGAAGGTGACTGGAGAGCTAGTCCATAGGGCTTGGGGCAGGCCCGAGATAGGAGCCTGGTAGATTGGAAGTGAGACTCCTGATATGGTTGGAAGAGAAAAAGGGCTGAAAGAGGAGGGCTTAGTTCTTGTGAAAAGCAATTTTACAGCCTGTTAATTGTGTGAGAAATCTTGGTAGTGAGCTGGGTTTGGTTTTTAGGTTGATGATATCATAACTAGAGACACATCTCTACTTGTGATGTCATCACAGACTGAGAGAGATGGAAAATATTGAAAATGTAATTAAAAATAAAAGGTGCTGTGAATTCAACTGATGAGATGTATCACTACAAAGTATTCATTCAGGGTTTTTTTTCTGATTAAGGAGAGAAACTTGTTCTAAAATTTCAGTTCTGGATTCCCTAATATTACCATAGGATTATACTGACAAGAGTTATTTTTTTTTTACCTAGCCATCTTTAGGATATTGGTAATTGTATTGGCAATACAGAGTCCTGGAAACTGGTGTTAGAGAGATTTGCAAATAAAATTAGACTGTAAAAACAGCACGCTTACTCTCTGCATCTGATTTCCACATATTAGAAACTAATGCTTATTTCAATGTCAAAGCTGGTTTTTATGTGTTTTTAATAAGTGCTGCTACGCAAGTTAAGTATCTGTTTGTAAATTCAACGATGGCAATTCATCATTGAATTTATCAAAAGATAAAACCACATATATTAACATTTTGTCATTTCCTCTGCCCTCCACATGAAGTTTTTCTATGATTATAAGCACTTCTACGTGGGGGCTGTGGATTGGATGGCACCCCAGACTGTAGTGCTGTGTGAGGACAGCCAAGGCAGCTCTGAGGATAACAGCATTATTCTGCCACGACGTTCAGGGCAGTTAAACCTCTGACATACAAGGTACAGTCGTTTTCACTGGATTTTATGTCTGTGGCTAAGTACTAAGTATGTTCTGATTCTTGTTTACAGCTAGCTCGTGTGTCGCATCAGCACACTGTCATCTGGTTTGTATGTCAGACTAGCTTTCTGTGTTTGTTCTGGACACTTGGACAGCTCATTGAGATCTAGCTGGATCAGGGAAATGAGCATACTCATATTTGATATTTATCTTGTCTATTGTGACAAAAAAAAATTCATGTTACGCTGGGAAATTCTGGGATTATTTAAACCTATATACGTCACTGAAATTACTGGAATTTAAATTAAAATTTTGCCACTGGAACCCCTAAATCTAGTCTTAAACATGTTAAATACATTTCAATGGATATAGTCCTACTGACTTCAAGTCGCTTTTGTGCCAGGTCTTTGATATACACATGAGAAAGCCCACAGTGTGACATTTCAGAATGAATATGCAAGTTTGGCAGAATTACAGGAATGTTTATTATTTGTAAACTAACAGATACAACACACACACACACACACACACACACACACACACACACACACACACACACACAAAAACTGAAGCATAATGCCAGTTCAACAATTTAATTTTTTAAGATCATAATCATAATTTGAAAACCACATATCTACTTTTATGATTAGATAGGAACAAAACCAGTCTTTCCTTTCATGTGCAGATATAAGAAGTGATTTTTAACAGCTTCTGTCACTAACTTTCTTTTGGAAAGGCTAGATTAAGATTCCTGATGTTGTCAGTGTAGGGAATTACTTCATTTCCTTCCCCCTAAGACAATAATGACAAAAATATTATATATAACCTTTCTATATCAGCAAGAAGGAGGAAGTGACACCTATTAGAAGTGTAATGAATAATGTAATCATCCTTGGCTGTTCCACCCTGGATATGACTTCAGGGACAGAAAACTAAAAAAGCAGTTATGACTCTCCTTTGGCCATCTGAGAGTTTAAAACAATATTTAGTTCTATCTCTGTTACCATGCTGTTCACATAGAGGCATGCATTTTGCAGCAGAACTAAAGGAACCCTTTAAGATGCATACTAGCATTTACTGTGTAGCCACCAGAGTTCTGTTGCTAGAACTGAACCACTTCATTATGAGATTTTAACTCTGGCCAAGAGTATAGCAAAGCAGATTGTGTAACATTCTGTTTTTACGGTTTCTGTTTAAACATATTAAAAGATTTTTTAAAAGAACTTCATGATACAGTCATTTATTAATAACAAACAGAGAGTTATACATCTGATTTGTTATTGACTTTTAGAAATTCTGATTATAGGAAACTTGCAAGATTAAACCTGATTATTATCATTCTAAACACTACCAGGATTGAGTGAGACTCAGGCCATGCCAGCTCTACTGAGGGCTTTTAGAAAAGATATCTCTTGTGAATGCCTGTGTTTCTGTCCATTCATTTAAAGCCTGTTCTCTTTTCTTTTTTTTGTGTGTTCTCTAACTTGAAGCCAGAACACCATTCCTATCTCTTTCCCACTCTTGATTCTCTTCCCAGTCCCATTTTTCTGGCACAGAAAACTCTGCTTCTTTCTGGGTTTCTTCCAATCTACATATCTCTTCCTTTCAACTGTCTTCTGCTTACAGTCCTTCTCTCGACTCCACATTCTACCTCATCAATCCTTCTTCAACACTCAGACTACCTCCCTAGTCCCCACCACATCTTGTCTTGTCCCCAGTGCTTTAAGAGTTGTTGCTCTCCTACTTCTAGGTTCTCAGTCATTCCCATCTCTCTGTGTTACACTCCCCCAGTTCCAGCTGTACATCTCAGACGGTCCTAGTGCCAGATTTATGATAGAATCATTAAGGTTGGAAAAGAATTTGAAGATTATTAAGTCCAACCTTTCACTAAGTACCACCATGCCCACTAAACCATATCATGAAGTTCCATGTCTACTAATTTTTTTAATACCTCCTGGGATGGTGACTCCAC
>WAAE01008206.1:2819-15307 GCA_013400495.1 Nicator chloris
GCAAGGACACTTTCATTCTGTCCATCCCTTTTGGATCGGCGAGAGGTTTTATTGTTTCATATTATTCAATTGTTAATGCTTGTGGGTTTTTGTTTGTTAAATAAATAGTTTTTTCCATTTTTCTCAGAGGAATTTTATTCCCGAACCAATTGAGAGGGAGGGGCTGTTTTGGGCTTACTTCCCAGAAGATCCTCTTTGGATGTTTCCTTCCTTATTTGTTCTTTTTTATTTTACTTTTTCTTTTTCTTTTTCTTTTTCTTTTTCTTTTTCTTTTTCTTTTTCTTTTTCTTTTTTATGGAATTTTATGAAAGATGTAGCAATCAAGAATTAAAGAGTAATTTAAAAGTAATTTTATTTAAAAATACAGGCTATTAAAGATATAGCTGAGCAAGAATACAGAGTTTTGTTCTATTGATTTTTCACTACTACAAAAGGCAAACTGAAAAAAATGAAGTCAGGTAGGCATTAGATGTGCAGCACTGATGTTCATAACTGGAGTCGTGATGAAAGATCACAAAGTCTTATTGAATTTCACAACACTTCCAAAAATTCTATCATTATCTAATTATGAGACTCATTTAAAGGCCTCAGCAGAACTCAGCAACTGCAGATTATGTAAAGAATGAAACTTTAAGGAGCAGTAAATATTCAAATTAATATAACAATTATAAGATTTAAAATTCACTATAATACTGCAGTGCACTTCTTGCTGGGTTTCTCAGTGTTATTGTACCATCAGCTCTCTAAACTGTGGTCTGAACAAGCCCAGTTAAACTAAAAATTCAAAAGCTTTCTAGGCTCACACTGATATTCAGGTACTTTGGTGCTTGGACACTCACATTGCACTGGTTTAATTAGCTATCTAATAGAAATCTCCGCATTTTAGGAAAGGAAGTACTTCACAAGAAACAGTCAAGAAGTTTCTAGTCCACTTATGAAATATACAAATATGCCTGGAAGTTAATCTGGGCACTCTCCCATCTCCCCTACAAATGATGTCTGCTCATACTACGGCCTTAAAACCACGTCCTTTAAATTTGCCATGTGCTTCACTCCTCCAGAATGATGCATCTTTTCATAACTGATGACTCATTCATTTCCCACATGTATTGTTTTTAAAATACCAGTGTCAGGGAAACACATAGCATTATTTCAAGTGAAACAACATTTCTCTGCTTTTTCTATTAATGAATGACTCTATTGGAACGATATTAGCTCTGCTGAAAAACAAGACAATACATGAGGTAATTTTATAGCAATTCCTACTGCTTTATTGCTTAACAGTCATGCAGAATTCTTTCACTTCTAATTTCTTTTGCCCACCAACACTATAATCTAGTGCATGCTTATTTTACTTCTGTTATGTCCTCATTTAACCCTTATAAATACCGTTTTATCTTTCATTTCTGACTCTTCTTGACTTATGAGACTTTTGATAAACTTCAAGATGTCAAAGGTTCCCAGATTTACCAAAGATGCTCTTGTTTTTACAGTCTCTCTCCTCGTGGAAAGCATTCCCTGGAGAGACATGTTTCAGGCAATTGGAAGGCTCAACATTAGGACATGTAAATGTTTAAATTATGGCTTGCAGATCAATGACAAGAAATAGGACATCTATTTCTGGTAACATTGTGGATTTGCAGTTGTGAGTCAAGGCTAATGCAAGGTGAACTCCTCCCTTTATGATCAGTGGCACAAATGCATTAGCTCATCCATGAATTTAAAAATTGACCTCCAGACAGTTAGTTGGTAATTTGGCACCTTGCTTTGATTGTATACAATTTAACAAAAGAACATCCAGCACTAATTCAACAGTAATATTGCTTCTGCCTTTCAGGAATGATCTATTCGTTTGGATATGATGTCCAAATTGCATTTTCTAAAGGAAGGATGTTTACTTTGCATTTTATTGCCTTACTTCTCAAGGACATGACAAAAGTAAAATTGTTGCTACTGATTATTAGGTTGAATGCAAATATATCCTTAATGATGGTTGTCTGTACAGAAATCCCTGGAGCTGGACAAGCGGGTGGGAGGGAGGGTGGTTGTTGCACCATGATTTCTGACACTTTACAGCACACCTCATCTGGAAACTACTGCCCCAGCTACCAGCCACATAAATCAGGAGAGGGTTTTGCACACCAGCACTGCGGACCCCAACAGATGCACCAGCACTTTGCACTGCCCCGTTATTGCAGCTGTAGCGTGGCCATCTCAGCACTTCCCAGGGTTCACCACACAAGAGGCTCCCCCTTGCCTGTGCTGAGCTCCCTTGTAGTGCAGATATGTGCTGTTGTAGTGTCAGAGCTGTTTCTCACCACTAAAAGAAGCTTGGGTTTGCCTAAACTACAAACATCAATCTGTAAACTGTAGTACAGAAATGTACTGCCCTGTTTTCTCTACACCAGATGCCATCCTTACTCTGGTCCTTCCATTCCTCACCAGTGCCTGCAGTGCTGATGGAAGGCTTGACTTACTATTAAGTACAATGCTTTTATTGTCAGGGCAGAACTAAGAATTTAGAAAGTGGATCATTGCACTAATATTTTCACATTAATAATATACTTATTGTTAACTTTTTAATCACACAGCTTAAGTGTTCAAGTGTCAGAAACTACTTACATTATTGACATTTAAAATGAATTACCTCCTTAGTTATTGACTCTCTTCTCAGCTGACTTTTTCTGTCTGGGGTTTTCACTAAGTGTAGCCACTTGATGCCTAAATCCTTTGGAAATTTATTACATTAGTTATTGTCCCTAAGACTGTCTTGGATGTGGGCACACCAGTGGGAACTAGCATTCATTCTTGTCCTGCTTTGTAGCCATAGGCCTGCTGGATACAAGGTGAAGAGCAGTTTGAAAGGATATTCTCTAAAGGTGGTTCTCTGCTTTGCTAAGGAGGTCGTGAGGATGTAGGTCTAAGATGTAAATGTGTCTGCAGCTGTGAATCTCACACTGACTACTCAGTGAGGGCTCATCTCTCAGTGCTGTGTGTTGGGTCTGCAGGTAACTTGTGAGAGGCCATCTGAAAGGATGCTGCATGTTGGGCAGCAAGGCAATTCCTGTCCTGGAACTGAGCTGTTGTTGTACATATTCTTTTTCTGCACTGTATGCATGTGAATAGATACAACCAAGAATGCCATCCAGAGGATTATTATAATTTTTTTAGTTGTGTTTTTTGTTTCATTGATTGGTTGGTTGGTTTGGGTTGGTTTTATTTTCAGGATTAGTGCAGAAGTCTTACTTTCCCTGTCTGTCTCACTCCTTTTCTCACTGCTTTTCATTGATTTCCTTTGGTGGATAATCTGTGGGGTATTTCCATATGAAGGTAAGTAGCATTGGGGGGTGATTCTCTTTCCCCTTTCTGCTCGTTGCCTTTTCTCAGGATATCCTCTTTTGCACTGTAACCTTCCAGTACCTGTAGTCTTCCAGTATGTAAAGCCTCTCACTCCCTACAATGTGCATAATAAATCTGCACTGCTGGAAAACCTGCTGGGAAAATGTGAAACAGCTGTAAGGCAGGGATCAAAGAAAGGCTCTGTCTCACCTTGAACCCACTCTAGTACCTTAGCTGGGGTCTCAGAAACTACTTACATCTCTTCCTTCAGATAAATTCTTCTAGGTGTTTGCACAACAGAAGATGGGGAGCTCAGATGCCAAAGCTTTGCAACAGAAGTGAATTTGCAACACCCTGCCTTGGCCTTACAGTTCCACCAGCAAAAAATAGAAAGTGGACCAACAGTATCAGAGATTCTTCAAACATTATGGAAGTAGTATCTTGGTTGCCTCTTCCACAGTTTTAAAGCTGAGATCATGGGAAATCAAAACCCACTGCAATACCACCATCTTTTTTTTTGAAAGATGTCTTTTTCTTCCCACACATTATTCAGCCTTTTATTGACAATGCCACTTCTGTGGCCACAGCTGTTGTGCCAGGCACAAGGAGTATGTATTGACAGGACAGAAGGGAATGGTTTCAAACTGAGAGAGAAAGTTTAAGGTAGATATTAGGAAGAAAAATCTTTACTGTGAGAGTGGTGAGGCACTGGAACAGGTTGCCCAGAGAAGTTGTGGACTCTCCAACCCTCCAGGAGTCCAAAGCCAGGCTGGATTTGGGATTCGAGCAATCTGGTCTAGTGGAAGTTGTGGCTGTTCATAGTGGGGGATTTGAAACTAGATGATCTTTAACCTCTCTTCCAACACAAGCCATTCTAGGAATCTATGATCTGTCTGGTACATTTTCTAAGGCAAAATTTTCTCCTGGATCCCTTTAGTATTCTCTTGAGTATGTCTTGATACTGCTGTATAAATTGCATGGTGCTTCTTCATTGCCTTTAGCAACTGTGGTAACTGCTGTGAAGGCCTTTGGGTCCCCAAAAGTCATCTCAAAAATGGGAGAGGAGTAAAGGTTGTGCAAAGATATCTCTCAGAGAAAGGGAGGGTTTGACAGTGAAATCCCAGGCTTGACTTTGGACTTTGGAATTGCAAGAATGTTGTCCTCATGGTTGTTATTGATTTTGTGCCCTCATGACCAAATGGATGAAAAATTCCCTTCAAAACATATTGGAGAGAACCTTGATGTCTAAAACTAAATTATACTCTGGATAGCCTCATGATAAGGGGATACTAGGAATGATTCCACCTGCCAGGCACTCGCTGTATGCCAATGATAACCTAGATTTCCTAGAATACAGCCTCTGTCTTAAAATATAATTGTAACGTTGAAAGCATTTATTCTTTGCAAATTCAGTTCAATTTTGTCTGCTTGGCATGGGTGATAAATTTCCAGCCTCCATAGTCAAGCAATTATTAGAACTGTAATCTAGTTATTTTAACCTAGAAAGGGATTTAGTAGTCTCTAAAAATTGCTCGTCTCCTAAAGCAGGGCCAAAGATGACAGTGTCTTTCAGATTCGGGTAAAACTCCTGTTGAAATGAACGGCAGGAAAGGAAATGAAATTTCACATGTGCGAGGACTACGATGTGTGCTCAGGCTCTGGCACTGCTCTCAGGCTGCTGGTTTAAAAAGGTGACCTGTTTGAACTGGGATTGAAGATCAAGTCACTAAGCCCCACCTTTCATCCCTCACGTGGGTTGCAAGAAGTCTGTGCTGGATAACATTCTCCTAGCAGTTTAGGGTTTTTTTAAGATAACTCAACAAATAGTAGTTTGTTATTAAATCATTTGACTTTCATTTCACTGGAGACTGCACTAATTTATAAATTGTAGCAGCTGCATTTTTGGATTTTCCCAGCTGCTACCACATATTAAATTTGGAAATGCTCTGGCACAAATGAAAACACCGTATTTTTTCTTTCTGAAAGCATTAGGTAGGCAAAACTAAAGTTTTTGTTTAAGGAAAATGTGCTAAAGAGCCTTTTCACCCTCTCATTCATTCAAAATTGAATCTTCTTTTGTATTCTGCCATTGGGTCACTGAACATCACCGACATGTCTAAGGATCTTGGTGGTCTTTTCAAGAACAATATATTTGATAATCTCACAGCTGTATCTAAGTAGTGTTCACTGTAAAAAGCTGCATTGGAGGAATGGTAGAAGCTGAGTCTCTTTCATGGCTCACAAGGCTGTAACACAGAGAGTTTGAGAGTTATCCCCTTAATGCCTCGACTCGCTGTGCTGCTTGCACCTCTTGTTCTGGAAGTCTTTGGACAAAGAGGACAGGAATACAAAACAGTCAAACCCCTTCTTAGGTAAGGAATGTTGTAGCATATGTCATTTTAATACGTAAATTCACCTCCCATAGATTAATATTTTTGCTGCCATCTGCAGATGTGCTTATAAAATGGACATGGACAAAACTGTTACCAGAAAATATATCTAGATATTATTGCCCTTCAATCCCAGCAGGCTGCACTGCTATCAACTCAGATGTCTGTTTAATCAACTGAAACTAATTAAAGAGCAGCTTTCAAAGTCATATTGATTCAGCTTTACAATTCCCCCACTTTTGTAACAAGATAATGCTAAGCTTAAATTTTTGTATAACTACACAAGAAAAGTGCTTCCAAAAGCTATAATAAAATCAAAATGAGAAAAACCAGCCAAGGTGGGGTTTTTTTTGTTTTTTCTTCAGGGGGCCAGATGTGCAAGTATTGATGGAGAACAGCATGTTCTTCTCTCTCAGGAAACTTCCTACCAAGAGTTCTCTCCACTCTTTGAGATAAAATTTCTTGGAAAAGTGTGAAAGAGTTTGAAGTCTGTGCAATGCTGGGGAAAATTTTAAAGCTGTTTTCCCTTGAACAAATATCCGTCTTCACCTTCATCTCATACACTGTTTGTTGGGCAGTAGCTAGTGGGGAATACTGCCAGCTAGCAGAGAGGACAGGGTCTAATGGAACAAAATTTCACTTTAGAACCCTGAGAGTATAATAAACAGAGGACTCCAGCTGCCATACAGGTTTGCTTCTTCCCCAGGTCAACATTGCAGAGGGATCATTGGCAGAAGAGTGCTTAAAGCTTCTCCAGAAATGTGTGGTTTTACCTTAAAACTGTGAGCAGTAGTTATGGACAGGCTATTTCTGCACAGAGGACCATGTGCTTGTGTAAACAGGGAAGGTCTGATGAAGGTGGTGCAATAAAGGGTGTAATTTGTGTAGGGTAACAGTAGAGCAGAAACAGACACAGGATGGTTTAATAGATCAATTCTCTTCTCACCTTAATAAATTTTTTTCTCATAAAGAAAAAGTGGCAAAAAATTAAAGGAAATATCAAAGTAGAAATCTCCACCACTTGCACTTCTAGAAATATAAATATTGCATAAATATACAATATATACTATAAAATATAAAATATAACATGATATACAACGCAAAATGTATAATTTATATTACATATTATGTTATATGATGCCTGAATATATTACTTATCACATATATCTCTTAAAATGTATTGAAGATATTAATAGTATGTGTAAGATATATTATTTTAATTGTATATAATATGTATTATATATCAGTTTTCTTCTAATTTCTAATATTTGGTAAGGAATCTTTCAGCATGTTTTAGGACCAGACTCAACAAGGGAAGAATCAACCAAAATACAGCCCAATGTGCAAACAAGGGGAGGTGAAAGCTTTTTCTGTAATATTTCCTTTAAGTCACAAATGCTGCAAAAAGCTGGTTTTATTCTTAAAGTGAACCTCCAAGAATTAACAATCTAGTAGAAAACAAACATGCTATTTTAAGGTTCTGTGAATATGGGTGATGTAAATTGTTTTCTGGAAAAACTTATTTGTCCCCAGGAGGGGACTGAACCCATGTGCAGCTCAGGGCAAAGGCACCGTGGGCTTCCCTGGCCATTCACAAATTCCCCTTTGGTGCTGTGGATCAATGCAGAGGGAAGATGATGTGCTAAAACGTGGAATCTGCAGAAAATTCAATGCAGAGAGAGTGTCCAGGATGCTGAGGAGAGGTAAGAAATCCATGTCAGACCCTTCTGGGCTATGAGAACACACCTTGTGCTTTTTGGGATGCAGAATGTCAAACCTCTTCTGCAGTTTGGTACTTAATGCCTTTTCTTATAAAGTATTAGGGGAGTCAAGCCTTTATTTAAAAGCCCTGAAAATGGTGAAGAATGTTAACATTTCCTTCAGAGCTTTTTAAAGGTAAGATTTCATTTTTACTGATTCCTTTCAAATCAACATTTACTTGCTTACTTGAAAAGAGGGGAGATGGAGGTTTCAAGCAATCCCCCAGCTGCTATCTACTAGTGCTGTGTAGGCTGAGGAGACTTTTTTTCCCCAAGCCTCTTTGATTTATATCATGTACTTAAACACTCATTTAGAGTGGAGCCCAGAACATGAGTCTTCCCCCATATCAGACTGTTTCAACAATTAGCCTGTAGAGTCATCCCCCATTCTCACTTGGGCATGTCAGTGATTCATATTGTATGGTAGTGCAGGAACTGCAACAGGCAGGACAGGCACGTGCACTCCACCACAGACAGCCACCAGCTGACAGAGCCCTGGCTCCCTCCAGGGTCCCCCACAACATGAGTCTGTCATCTCCTCACTGTGCTCTCCTCGCCTCCTCAGGGGCCTGCCCTTGTCCGTGGTTGCACCTCCAGCCTACGAGCCCTCATCTCCCTGGTGCTGGCCCCGTGGTTCCAGCCCCGTGAGAGGGAGGGCACTTGGTGCTTCTGCACAAGGCCACAGGAGATGGGGAGCACTTACCTGAGAAAATCATCAGGAACAGAGTTTAAAGGGAAGACAGGAGAGGCTGCACTGGCTGGGCATGTGGATAGAGCAGGACTCAAACAGCACCAGCCCCATTTTCCCTCTGTTTTACCTCTGTTATTCTGTGCTTATTTCCTCCCAGTACCACTTGTTCCCTCGCTTTCACCACCTTTGTTCCCTTCTCTAAGTATACATCCCATCCAAGATGCTCTTTCCCAATAGAGAATCTTGTTCCTGCAGGCGGTTCCTCCCCATCTTTCAAGTGACCTGGGCAGAGTCTCTCCCGCGGACTCATCTTGAGGGGCCTCACCCCGCTCATGGGGTGGCTGCTCCCAGTGACAGCCAGGAGGAGCCAGGGCAGGGGAATTCACTGGCCCCGGTTGACTTAATGAAGTTCACCTCCCACTCCTACTGTGGGCCTCTGTGCTCCTTCTGCAAGCCTTTTTTTTTATCACAGAACCCAACAAACTATTGAGTAGACCCAGTAGAAGGTAGAAGCATGCCACAGCCGTGTTTATCTTGGCTGGTCCTCAAGGAGCTTTATGCCTCAATATTCTGCTTTCTGGAAGCAGGCAGACAGTAACCCGGAGACTGAGACCCTTCCAGGGAGTGGGGAACACTTTGTTCATGCCTGTCATATGAAGATGTTTGAGTTAGACCCTAGGAGGCAACCAGCCCACTATGGTTTCTTTTGGAGAGCAGGACCAGGTTGGGATCCCTCTGGGCAGAGGGGTAGAGGAAGTTCCACCAGAATCAGGAGATTTTGTGGGAAGAGGGTGGACTGCCTGAAGGAGAAAACAAGGCTCCAGAAGAAGGCAGTAAAAGCACTAAAAAAACCCCCATGTCTTTTCATATAACTAGGAGGAAACAAAAAGTCCTTGGGCATCATGAAAGCCTCCTATCAGGAGGCAGTTTTTGATAACCTTTCAGTATTGATTAATCAGTTGCTGTGTTCATTTGAAACAAAGCCCGTGGCTTGTTTAGGAGGTGGCAGCATTGCAGCTTAGTAGTGTTCAAAATACCATATCACTATCAAGGCTAATTTAACACTGATGAGATCAATAGGGTTCCTAGGGCTACGAGTAGATGAGGAACATGGCTCATTACATGCTGCTCTAGTTCTCCAAGCGAAGAGAGAAAATGTGCAGTAGTGTGAGAGAAAACAGACTTGGAAACTGTGAAGTCCTGAAAAGGAGGCAGGTGTTTCTGGCTTGCTCCCCTGAAGCAGCAACCCTGAAACAGGGATAGAAAACTGGGAGAGGTTCCTTTCTATATCCAGCTTTCTCAGGTGTGCCCCTTGACTGGAATGTGCTTTTTTGGCTGTTGTCACCACTTGTTCACATTCCCTTTATTCTCTGCCCCTCTCCAAAACATACAAAATCCAAATTTTGTCTACAGAGGTAAGTCTCAATGCAACCCCATTATCTTTGGTGATACCATCGTAAGCATCGCTTTTATACAGAACAGCTGGATTTTGTCTGGTAAACACTGCCTCCTGCTATGGGGCTCAGAGTTAAGACACAAAACCACCTGGGGTCTTGAAAGAGGGGAGTGACAGTGCTCACACACTGAAGTGCAGGCCAGGTGCCTGGACGGCGTGCCACAAGTGTCTGTGTCATGCCAGAAGAAAAAGGTGAAATCCTTGTCCCTTCTGGGAATTAGGTATCTTTGGCAGCCCTGGATGGAAAGCATGGACTCCCAAAAGCAGTAGTATTCTTTGGCCAAAGTCTTAAATGAGATGAAAGGAGTGTGTGCTTTTTCACATTTTAAAAAGGGAGAACCTCATTTCGTATACCAGCTTAATAATTAAACTAGCAATCTATGCAGCAGAATAATAGAGTGCTCAGCAAGAAATTGGGAGCAGTCAATTCCCCTTTCTCCCTGCCTGAAAGAATCCAGTTTCATGTTGCTGCAGCATAGTCAGTCAACAGTGACAGTATCACATTCCTATCATGCATGTCCCTTCTTCCCCTAATTTCAATTTCTTTTTGCAAGTGGCACAACTATGTATGACAGACATGGATTGGATTTTCATTCTATCTCTACCTCTAGTACCATCCTAGAAGAGCCCATGTAGTCCTTCCCTTCTCTTGCAATCACTGTGTCACTGTGACATTTGAAGGCTAAAGTTTGGTTGAATTCTAGTACTTTTTAGGTTAGACAAGCGAAGATGGACAGCCTAGGTCGTCTGGTCTCTGTCACAGGATGCTGACATTTCCTGCATAGGTCCAAGGGTATGATAAGTTGACTGAAAAGCATTGAAGGGTTTCACATGGCCAGACTATTCCCTTCTGGTTTGCAGGTTCATACCCAGCCTGTCATTGCAGTGATGAAGAAGGAGCTTTGGATGGCCCCTGAGTGATTTATTTGAGAAGTGTTTATTTATAAATTCCTATCTGGCACATACATCATCAACAATGATATTTCATGGTAATGTGAAAGACACTCAGTGTAATTATCTCAAAGAGTCATTACCTGCATTTAGAGAAAAGAAGAATTCTGAAACAGGGCAGGCTCTTCTTCCCAGAAACACTACTCCTTTCCATGGCAAAAATGGTGTAGCTTATGTAAGAATCTTCTTACTTGAGAAAGACAGCTGAAAAATGCATTTGGACCATGATTTCTTTTCATATGCTAAACATTGTTGCATGCAATGGTGGCAGTTTCAGGAAATATAATATGATATTTTCGGACCTTGTTAGAGACACATTATTTCTCAAATTTTTTTATCCATCCCATTTAACTTCTCAGCAATGTTGCACATGGATCTGGAGACTGGACTTGGTGACTTCAGGAGCCTTTCTAGCAAGTTTTATCTAGCAGGCTGTGGGTGGGCACAGCACCAAGGCTTTGCCTCCCCAGTCACACCTCCTGAAACCTCTGGAGCTTCCTGGATGTTGCAGTGGTTCTTCTCACTGTCACATAGAACCAAAGAAGCCCCACTCTGGGGCAGAGCCCCACATCAGAGAAGTTGCCCTCAGCTGAATTACCTGGGAGTGGCTGGCTGCTGCATGCCAGCCCCTGCTGCCACTGCTGCCCCACCAGCTGTGGGATTTTGCCTACGCGGTCCCCCCGTCTGAAAGAGGCTCAGCCTTCCCATTCCCATCATCCTGTGTCTGTGACTGTTCTTGGAGTCTTTCCTCCTCACTGCAGCCCCTTTCAAGGCCATAAGCATAAATACAGAAGAGTAAGGTCCTAGAGACTTATGAGGCTTTGTGAACACTGCAGGCACGGCACAGTATCTTGAAAGAGAAAAAATGCCCTGGGAAAGTTAACAAATTGAAAACAGGGGTGAATGCAGGTGTATAAGGCCTCATCCTCTCAAGAATTTCCATGGAAGGTAACTTTGAATCAAATAACACAGTCAAAGTTCAAACCAAAGAAAATGAGCTCAAATAAAAAATGAACAGAGCTCAGCTAAAACTAGAATCAATAGAGTAAAGAATTTAATGACCTGTTCATCTTAGTGTCATGTAATTGAACCCAAATGACATTTAAACAGAAAGAAAACTGGCCTTATGGTTTGTTAGTAATTACTCACATTCCAGTAAGAAGCCTACAGGAGAGTTCCTTTAAATGCATGTCATGTGTCAGCATTCGTACCTAGTCCAAGTAAGGTAGGTGATGAACTCCAGCCATGAAAGAAGAATCAAGTACAAATTAAATATTTAATGGCTTTAGCAAATGCACTGGAAGTAGATACATAAATTACAGCGAAAAAGAAAATCCCCAAAGTAAGGAGAACTTAATTCAGCAGCAGCCTGGTTTAAGGGTTTTCAGTCACTTTTCTTTTGGGGAGTTGCATGATAATAATATTTGAGGTTCAGGAGCTTGTGAGCCCACAAGTTTCAGTATGTTTTCATGAGGCAAAAGGTAAGTGACATTAAAAAAAGTGTGCTGGATTTATACAGTATAGTTTGTATGCTTTTGGTCTGCAAATAATTTCATCATCAGGTTTTGAGACTCATGATATCTTTATTCCAATTAGCCAATAATACACAAAGCTATGAAGCATTCTATTCAGCTGTAGAAGGGTATTTCCTCAGTTAATTGGCAGTGATGTTCAATGGAACTAACCAAATAATAACTCACAAAATAATAGGGCTAATTAGGAAAAGAAAATGTTTTAAATTTTGAAGAAAGTCTACATATCTGCCTAAGATTATATTTTTCCTGCTTATTTCTATATTTGCAGGCTAAGAGGATAGTGCTGAATCATTGTACAAGGGGAAGAGTTACTTATATTGCAGTAGAGTGGGATTCCTTCCTCTTTTTTTTTTTTCCTTTTTTTTT
>WAAE01008208.1:0-12498 GCA_013400495.1 Nicator chloris
ATTTATATTTCAGCAAGAAAGATCAGAGTTAGTCATTAGAAAAAAGACTAATAAAAAGGACAATGAATACTGGATTGTTGTGGGGCTTTTAAGTTCTGTTATAGAGAAATGTCTGTCATAGATATTAACACTTTGGAGGACAGATTTACGGCCAAGTTGATCTCTTGACTTCTCCATTTGCTAGACACATTTTCTAAAACTTCTTTCTTTTCCTGAATCTTTTGCTCTCCTGTCTTACCTCTAAGAGGACAAAGTGACTGTTTCTGAGGAAGCACTGTGCCTGACAGAACACCACAGGTGGGATTATGCATGTATCACTGTATATGCCACTGAAATGCAACTAATTTATGTCTTACATCCTTTTACAGATAATTTATTGCAAATTCTTACCTAATACTTGCTGACATTGAAATAGTATATTAAAAAAGAACATGTCTTAAGAACTCTGTTCATCAAATCATTGCATTTTTCTGGAATACAGTATGAACTTTATGTTGTTATTCAAACCACAGTGCCATCTCATGTTTTATGGTCACAATCTGTCAACAACCTTCTATCTCTTTAGGGACTCAGTATGACTGGGACTTCTTTTCTTCATTCTTTCTGTGATTTTTTTTTCTCTTAAATAGAAGAGCATCTTGNTTTTCTCTTAAATAGAAGAGCATCTTGGCGTTTAAGATGGAGTCCAGTTTGACATTCTTGTTTTCACATAGTCTGTTTGCAAAGTTCGCCGGCAATTGAAAGAGTACCTACAGTCTGCCCCTCCTCACCAGACCACAGCTGTCCTCTCTGACATCTAGGCTGCAAGACTCCCTTGTCCCTAGGCTGTAACAGGTTTTGCTTGCAAATAATTTGCATTTTTAAAAGGACAATTTAAAATGTTGTAGCAAGAAGCACTTCCACCTACTCACTGTGAAATTTAAGGGCATATACAGATTCAGAGGTGAAGCTGGATTCTCTGCTGGTTGCTTGCGGTCATCCTGGAAACTGGAAGAGAGAAAAAACCCCAAGAGTCGACCATTATGCTGTGCACAACAGTTGAAACACATCCTTTGCTTGGTGAGTGACACTGGGAAGAGAGGAATTAGTGCAGCAACATCTTTTGCCAGTGCAGCTATGGGGACTATTGGCTTTTCCGAGTTGAGTCATTCATTATACAGTGCTGGCTGAACTCATTCTCAGTGGGGGTTACTGCTTGCAAACTGCTTTGGAGAATCTAAGGAAATCAGATAACATGTTAATGAGTGTGGTATAAATAGATAAATAGATTTGGCTGCTGAATGTCTTTGTAATTTGTGAAAAGTAATGGTGTTCTGAAGCTTTTGAGGTTAATGAAAATAAATAGTGTGTGCTTAACATATCACTGAAGAAAGTGGCTCATATTAGTATCAACTTTTATTTCAAAACACATTTGTCCAGGAAAAATATGAAAGATATACCATATGAATGTTTTCTGAACTCAGTGGAGGAAAGCATTTGAAGTGTTTAACCCCTTTACCTTGGCATATTTATATAAAGGCAAAATAAGCTTCCCAGTAGAGCCTTGTTAAAATTGGAATACTTGTACCTCAGAGAAATAGTATTGTAATCCATCACCTGCTTTCCTTCCTCTTAATTCATGTAAATAGTTGTTTCTTTTTTAGTTTAGTGACATAATAATATGATATCTGTTATTCTGGCTTTATTGGTCTGAGTAACAACATTTAATATTTGAGTTTATTTGCTCTTCCAGTGTCCCTGTTGAGGTTTGTAATAGAGAGGAATTTATCCTTTGCCTCTGCACAGCTGATTTGCCTCAGTTTGGACATCTCATACACAGTCCTAAAAAGAATTCTTCCTCATCTGTGAGTTACACAGTCTAAGTTCACTCTTTTAATGAGTCTAATAATACTAATTCACCTGCTTAAGCCATAACAACTGTCATTATGGCCTATACTGCATAAAAATAAGGCAAAAATAGTAGGATGGTAACTTACTCAGTGACATTAGCAGAAATCAATCTGGTTTAGATCTCAGTAGTTCATTGTCCCTCTGCTCCTCAGCCGGCTAGTATGAATACACAGAACCAAGTAGCTTTTATTGCTGCAAAACTTCCACCATCTATGCCATTTGAGTACCTCAGTGCAGTTGGAGCCAGAAAGTTTTTCATTATTCTCCACATGAAACTTTCCCTCTGCAAGTTAAGCTTCTTACGCACTAACCTATTCATTATGTTCTCTTCCAGTTCAGTATCACGGCTAGCTAGAAAATTTCCATTAAAACCCAATTTTGCCCACAAGATTAGAAAATTGATCATCAACATTTTTCAAATAAATTTTAGCTATCAGGATGCTCTAGGACCATTTTCAGAAGCCTGTGAAAATGTTTAATAACGAACTGACATTAAACAATATGCAAAAATATCTTAATCATCTAGCATTGCATTTAATTGAATATTTTAATAAAAACTTAATTAAGGTTCCCACATTTGTACTTGGGGGCTATCCTGAACTCAATCCCATCCAAATCGCATTAGTGCTAATGGCTTAATGCCATATGTGGAGAATATAAAACACATAAAATTTACTTTTAATAAGTCATTCATCCTACATTAAATATAAAACTATTATTAAAAACACATTAAAGAGGATTAACCACTAGTATTACAAGGAATGTTTTTAATAATCAGTTGATATTTATTTAGTTTATAGTACTGTCTAATCATTACACAATTATGGTTTTATAATTCCCCTCTAAATCTTAAGCAAATGAAATGCCTATCTGGAAACATTAATTTTAAAAGTTACCGAAACGCATATTTTAATGTCATTGGCTTGATCTTTTAATTTTCTTTTCTTCTTTTTTTAAGGGAGAGAGAAGTAAAAGTTTTATTGTAAGAACATTTAAGCAAAGAAATTTTAATTTAGAGAAATAACACAGCAAGCACACACAAGATGATCAGAAGAACATTGTACCTCAAAGCAGGTAATTTTTTTTAATGCAAAAAACCTATATTTAAGTGAAAATAGTCTGTCTTCTTAACATGTGATTTTAAGAAATAAAGATTAATTAACAGTTATCAGACCAAAGGGAAAGGGGATGCCAAATTGGACAGAATGAAGGCAAGGAATGTGTCAGACAGCTGTTTTGGACAAGGAAAATTTTCAATTCTTCAAAAATAAAATGGAAATATTGAATTTAGAATGTTGCTGTGTGTTTAATGTCTTTGAAAGGATGGTGAAAAAACAGAAAAAGAAGAGTATTATTGGAGAAGAGGCACTTACCATGGACTAACTGTGGACCATTTCTTTTCCATTTGTCACACATCTGTTTAAAATCTTTAAGGGTGTCTTCTAACCACTTCTTTAATATCTTCACATTGTCTCACACAAAGCCACATATTGCCACATCTTTCCTCTCGATACTCACAACTGAAGTTACTCCTAAGGAACTAAAACAACTTTTCTGGTGAAGGCCAAATGAACAACAAATAGCGACTGTTAAAAGGCCAAATGAAAAATGAAGAAAAAACATAGTTTAAAGTGCCATAAAACACATCGCCTTATTTTTGGCATCTTGAATGTTTTGATGACTGTTATGTGAGATAGTAGACATGGGGAATCTGTAGTCAGTACAGCTCCAAACTAAATGTAGAGCTAGAAGGCTAGACTCCACCATGGAATATGCTACTGCACACAGGACTAGTCAGAGCTAATGGAAACACCTATATATTGCTCTATAATTATCCTAACAAATCCACATCCACCAAATGACAGGAAACCTCTGAAAATAGCTTGGAGATATGTCTTCAAACAGTTTTTGTGGTATGCAGACTCTGACCTTAAGTCTAATGAAGTCAATGCTCATCTCTTCGTTGACATGGGAAGGGTATGAGTCACAAATAATGCCATATGCCTGGAGTGTATTGATCCCTTTAATGAGCTAAGGTTGTACTTAAAAGAAGAAAAAAATTAAAGTTGAAAGAGAGGGTCATCTTTGACTTTGCAGTCCTTTGATTTCACCAGTTTCTGTCCTAATATTGAAGTTATTTAAACATTTTAATTGCTTATATTGCAAACACATAAGGTCTTGAAATACAGAATATTAATGAGACTGCTTATAATTTGGCCACAGCATCTTATGAAATCTATGTGATTTAAGTGCATTTGGAGAGAAATTATCTCTAAAGTTTCAAGATAATTCAAAGTTGCTCCTTTTACTTGTTTTATTTAGGTGAAATTCTAGACACCTCCTCAAAAAAGATAAAAAGACCTATTTGCAATCCAAGAATTATCCCTGGATCTCAAATCCTTGAAAAATACTCAATTTCACTTTGAAATGTGAATATTACTTCAACTACATTGTATTATTTTTAAGTAATAAATACTCAGAGATTGTTGTATTCTTTTCTTAGACAATCCATATAACTCATCTCAGTAATGCTGCTTTTTTGTTTTCATGGTACCATCTTCCTCTTTGTGATGGTCAGACCGTCATGGAGCTCTTCATACAATGAACTATTAAAAAGACACCTTGCATCAAAATTTCACTTAATATCAGATTATTTTTCTGTTGAAGTATCCAACACAGCTGAGTGCTAAACCAGTTTATAGAAGGAGTTATTTATACTAGGAGTTGAGCATGATGTTTTATGTGTGAATCAGCAAATTTTGAACAATTCAAAAAGAATTTGAAAATAAAAGATAGACATTGGAATCTTTTTTGTATGAGTGGTAGACACAGGAAAAGGAAGGAGGAACAATGTTCAGGAAGGCACTCAAAGTCAGTTATTATCTCTATCCTTTTATGAAGCAGCAATTCAGATGCATGCCCTCATTCAATAATGCTCAGTCATGAGAACCTCTACTTAGTTCTGAGAGACTTTTCTCCTTTCCCTCTAGCTGCTGTTGATCCACTGTGACTCAAAAGAGATGGAAATCCTTTGACACATAAAACAAAGATCAAAAAAGATAACAGAAGTCAAAAAGTGTCATGCCTTTTAGTGGTCATCTTTGTTAAAAATTTTCACTTGAACATAGTCAACTTCCAGTAAAGCATAAAATATAATAATAATAAAAAAAAGAAAATGTTAGGGAATACTATGCTAAATGTTTTCCAATCAACTATGTCTGCTACAGTGCACTCCTAGGTACTTAAAAAATGTGCCTGAGGCGATCTCAAAACCATTACCATGGTTTTTAGGACTAGCACAGGGAATGTGAGAGCTGTCAAACAAACGCCAGTCTTTAAAGAAAGTAAAAGAGAACATCACACCCAGGTCTATGAGGGCCAGTGACTCTGTGCAGCCAGGGTCCATGGGGACTACCCCTAGGTCCACCAAGGAAGGGGCCATCCCACCTTCCCAGGTAGAAGCAGGGAAGACAGGGGGCTCTGAGGCTGTCCCAGCCCTCTGCACATGGCATCTCCCTGGAGACAGGAGCAGGCCTGTGGCAAGGATGTGGGAATGCAGGCTGGCCTAAACCAGCAGAGCCCATGCCCAGGCAGGGCAGGGCTGTGGGAGCTGGACATGTGACACTCTGGGCTGCCTCTGGGGCAGAGGCTGGTGGCCAGAGGGGCTGAGATGGAGTCCTGAGCCCTGGGTGAAATACACACACAGAATCACAGAATCACTAGGTTGGAAGAGACTTTCAAGATCATGGAGTCCAACCCAGCCCCAACACCTCAACTAAACCATGGCACCAACTACCACATCCAGTCTTTTTTAGACACATCCAGCGATGGTGACTCCACCACCTCCCCGGGCAGACCGTTCCAGTACTTTATTATTCTTTCTGTGAAAAACTGATGAAGGAGTCTCACAGCTGGGCAGGACCAATCAGGGCTGGAGTAACCTCAAAGACTCAACACTTTAAATAGCCTTTCCAAGGAGACCCCAGATACCACTTTGCAAACCACTGTCTTAAGAAAGTAAGGCAAAACAGTCAAGCCTGAACAACTGGAGTGTGTATGCCAAAAGAGGCGGATAAAAATATTGAGGACACAATTATCGGTTGTTCAAGAGCTGTTCCATGAGGATAAGCTGAATGTTTTCCTAGCACATGAGACCATAAAATAGAAAATACACTGATTAAACATGGAGAAGAGCGTATAGAGGAATGTATTCAAATGTAACAGAAATGATCTTCAGAAACAGCAGAAACAGCCTGGAAAATACAGGTCATATTGAAAAAGAATATGTTCACTGTACAGCACTGAAACAACTATGTTTTTGCTACTGCAAAACATAGATATACATAACTCTAGGCTTTATAAAAAATATTTTAGTCCATGAGACGCCTCAAATTATTACTTATGCCATATTCAGAATATACTGTGTCCACTGGAGTTATATGGAGTTTATTTGGAGCCTTCAGGACCAACCAAGGAAAGCCCAGATCAAAGCAACTTTCTCTCTGATTTTAGGAGTCTGGGATTTGCTAAAGAAACTCTAATTTTTCCCCCAAGCAGCAACTCTGCATTCTGATCATTTGCTGTCCTGTTATAGACTCACAGGTTCCCTGGAAGGCATGAGTTTTGTAGGAGCATTTGAGCAGCTGTTGGTAGAAGTCTGGAAATGTGCATTTAATACTGGGCATGAGGGGGAGGGTGAAGGGCAAAATTAAGCATGGTAAATAAAGTGCATGTCACCCCACTATATTGTAAACCCACTAAGTTATCAGAAAAGACAAATAAAAGCAGCTTTTGTCATGGGTAAGAAGTGACACAATTTATCTCCCAAAGACCAGTCTGACAGTCCAAACATGAAACCTTAGGTACATTTATGTAGAAACCTTACTTACACATGTGTACTCTGACCCATGAAGAACTGGACTGAAGATGATCTATTGCAATTCTAGAAGCAATACAGTAATGTAATGAAAGATGGAGCACATGATAAAAAAAAAATCCCATGAGTTCAGCTTTTGCATGCATCATACCACTTAACTATTTTTTGTTTTGTTTCTTATATGACCTGATGTGTTCCCTGTGCTTAGACAGTCACGTTTTCCATTGACATGGTTGGATTTTTGTGGGAGAATTGGTGAGACAAAACTACTGCAAATTGGAAGATAAAAGATAGTAAATATTCGTTATTGCTTGTTATTTGTTAGACACACAAGGAAGATGTTAAAAAGGATGCCTTTTGAATATAAGTATTTTGTTGGGTTTTGGCACAAATGTTCTGGCTGCTGACTGTTGAAAGATGTTTTTCTGCTGCCACCCAGCTGGGTCTGCCAATACTAAGGGTCTTGCTGATGAGCTGGAACAAGGCTGTAGTGGTTTGTCTGCCACATGCTGGCTTCTCCTCTTCATGATTTTTAAATTCTCTCTTATTTGGCCCTGATATTATATGTAAGTCTAATGAACTTCCATCCAGATCTCTACAGAATGTGAGTGGGTCTGACAGCTTTATACCGTTTATGTGGAAAAAAAACTACTAAACATAAAGACAAATTGAAATATTATGAACATAAACAAAGAGTTTGCCAGCTACTAGCTAGAAGAACTAGTCATGGTTGAGAATTATAATTTAAAACTGGGCACAGAACACAAAAGACTTCTGGAGAAAAGCGTGCCGAAAAATCCTGGATGAAATTAAGGAAGTTTTACCTTAAAACTAATTAAAATAGAAATTGCAGGCCAGTAGTGGAATGAGTCTGAAAAGAAAGTTAGTATGGGAAAATAAGATTACTTTTGAATACTGCCTTCTCCCAGACAGGACTAGACCCACTGTTTCCCGTATCTCATAGAAATACCTTACCCACCAGGCTTTCAGCTATGTTGGATGTAGTTTGCTCTCAAAATAACATAAAATGACTGTTTTAATGAAACACTTTTTTTATAGTGAAAAATTATTATTACAGAGATGTTTTATAAAGAGAACTTTATGTGAAGAAGACTTCTAGCCCCTCACTCAGCTGTTTTCTTGCTGATAGCATCAACATTATGCTTCTGCTGGATAGAAAGTAGATTATTAAGTTAATCTGTCAGAAAATATAAACCATCCTCCTGCTTTCTTTAGCACTTGTTCTGTGGGGCAATGAAAGGCAGGACTTGGTCCCTTTAAACCACAAATACATAAACTACATGACATCCAGACATTTGTTCATCATCCGTCTCCCTGCTCCACCCTGGCCCCCTTTGCTGTTGAATAACTGGCTATCCCAGTTTCCAGTGCTGGCTCACAGCAGTAACCTCCATGCAGCCCTTCAAAGTGCTGTGCAGAGATAAATGTCTGCCAGCACTGCTGTCCACTTGTTGGTTCTACATATTCGCTGCCAGAGAGTTTAAAAAGTGAGCTACCTTCCCTGCCATCTGATTCCATGGCAACCACTCCTCTGCTTTCTTCTGCTAAGCATCTGTTAGTGTTTTCATTGTAAACTCATGTTTTCTAGAGTTTAGAGATTGGCATAAATTGTTATTGTATCAGAAAAATAAGAAGATCTGGATCTTTCTCTTTTCAGCTGCTTAAATGAAAAGAGCAAAGTCCTCCAACATTCAATGCAAAGCAAAGAAAAAACAATTAAATTATTAGAGGTTGCCATGGAAGTCTGAATGGCACTTCAGCTCCAGTTTCTACCCTTCTAATATCTCAGGATGGAAAAATTAGGTACACGAGTGATTTAGTGACAGGATACAGCAGTTCAGTTGCTGACCTCATTCCTGCTTTTATCTGATGCTGTGGCAGCAGATAAAAATTGCAATTCTAAAATGTAGAAAGCTGTGCACACTGGCGAATGAGAAAGGTAATCAAAGTAAAAGATGATGGACTAAGATGGAAGTGGGAAATGAATGAAGGAGAAGAAGGTATCACATGTTAGGTATAAAGGTAGCAAGCCAGAAGAGATGAACCAGAGGGAAGAAACTATAGATGAGGAAGGTTACCAGTAAAAAGGAAAAAAGGATATTGTCAGCAGTGACAGATAATGGTGCTAAAGGAGGATCATGGAATAAACTACCAGAATTTCATTTTTTGGCCATGATAGTCAGACATTTTACTCAGGGACACAAGTTAGAGGCAAGGAACGACATTTTGGAGTCAATGAAAAGAAGTCGGGATTAATAAAGCAGCTTTTACAATCACTGAAACAAGGCTATTTTTATTCTTTTCTTCACACTGCAATCCTAAAAAAAAAGAGTTTGAGGACAAGAAATTTTAGAAAGGACACTGTGAAGGCCATACTATCCTACTAGATAAATCAAGGAGTTGTCTTGAACAGAATAGGAAGGACTAGGAAAACAATGAGCACTTTTGAAAATCAGATTAGCCTAATAAACTGAAGGATTTTATGTCTGACATTTTGTGGAATGGCTTCTCCAGTAGTTTCTAGACATCACTACCTCACCTCATTTCTATCACACAGAATAAACAGATTCCAATCTTATTTATTTGCCTGTGAATAAATTTGTGGCTCAGAAAATACAGGATGTCCAACCAAATTGAGGCACACAATGTCTATCTTTATTCTGCTTTTAGGACTTGGGCCAAAGCTGGAGCTTTGTCAAGATCAATGTCTCACATCTTCCAGGGATATCTGACCTCTTTAGTCACATATTAACTCAGTTCCATCGCTGTCAATCACAAGTCCTCAATTGCAGCACAGCAAGTATTAAGAGAACTGTCTAAATTCATGATAAAACAGCTTTGTGGTGAAAAGAACAAGGCTGTGAGAAGTCTTACATCATGCCTTAGGGGCACACTAAGACCAGAACAGCAGACATGGTCACAGGGTTCAGCTTTAACTATGCCAAAAAAAGATGGTTCAACAACAAAAATACCTGCCAAGTTTGTTCAGCAAGACAAATAAAAATGCATAAATACCTGAAGGGATATGCAAAAATGGAGACAGGCTCTTTTGCCCAATGGCAGGAAAGATGCAATGGGCACAACCTGAAAGATAGGAGGCTGCCTCTGAATATGAGGAAACAAATTTTTAGGGTGATTAAGCAGTGACATTGGTTCTCTGGGGGTATCGTAGAGTCCCCAGGTTGAATATATTCAAAAGCTCTCTGAACATGGTACTGGTCAACCAATTATGAGTGCCCCAGACTGAACAGGCTTTGAACATGATGACCTCTAGAAATCCCTTTCAACTTGAGCTATTCTGTAATTCTGTGATTCTGTAACAAAATAATGTTTGAGTTGTTTTGTGTTAGATTTGAAAAGTAGCCTAAAATTCTTGTGACAAGATGTTCTGTAGTCCTAAATGGAGAGCTATTGGCAAAATCTCTAAACACTGTAGGGTTTCACAAAAACTCTAAAGATGACAGAAGCCAGCTTAAACCGTGAACAAAAGAAGCATCTCCATCTTCAGGCACTTGTTCCCATCTTCACACCTTCTCTTTCTTGTGTTACCACAAAACATTCATGCAGCTCTGCAGTCAGGAAGTTGGAAATACTTTTAGTAAAATTATTCTTTTGGCAGCAGCAGTTTCCAACTCAAAATAAGGGTTCTGAGAAAGTTTACGACAGGATTAAGGGCAGAAAAATATCTTTCCACTTTCAGTGTGAAGTCATTTCTAAGTCATTCCTAAGTCATTCCTCAATTACCTTCAAGAGTCCGGACCAGCTTACAAATCAGTACCTGCCGGCAGCACTCCATTGTAGCTGTTAATTCACGCTTTTGCATCTGTTACATTAGCATGCCAAAAGAACTTACAACCTCCTTGAAATTTCCTTCAGCATACTTTGAGCATAATTGAATATTAAGAGATCAAAATTTAATTTTTGTATTTTCTTAACCAAATCTATTCAAATATGGCCTATTCACTAGCCCCCTTGGAGTATTAGGTGCAGAACAAGGTCAGAACTTTTACAACCAAACATTTCTGAGTGACATATAAATAAAGAAAGGTGGAACCTTTTCTTTTTCTAAAACATGAAAAGCCAAAATGTTTCCAAGCAATTTAACATCCACTGGGCCATGCTGCCACCTGTCAGTCTAGTAACCCCTTCTTAGATTTATAAGGACACCCAAAGAATAGTTGAGTTAAAAATATCCTTCATCTAACTATATTTCATTCTAATTAAAAACATGTAGTCTAAACTTTGTTAAAGAGAGAAAAAAAAACCCTTAGAATAAGGGCCTGAATTGGCAGCAAGGCTGCCTGTGCTGTCTAGGTGCACATTTATAAGCACTTTCATTATGTGGGGATCAAATCCTTTCATCAAATATTCTCATTTAAAACCAATTTGCATAAATAAGGGCTCATTTCTCAAAGAGCGCACTCATTCAAAGAAAATTAGATTTCACTTGGAAACACACACAACTCCAAATTTCTCATCGTGTTCTCAGGCTGTGTCAAACAGAATAATTTCCCAGTGTGTCCTATAGCAGTTCTGAACCATGTTTTTCCCATTCTCTGTTTCATCCAACAAAGCTGCACCAGAGCTTTTCTGAGCACATCAGCAGGTGCTTCCACTTCCTGTATAAAAGCTAGACCTTGTCAGGCACCTTTGCGTTGATTTCAAAGGAAGGATGCACATCTGCTGTCCAGAAGGAAACTGCAAAATGCTCCAGTCAGACCCCTCGTAATGAAGCAATTTGGATTTCCACCTGTTCTGATACATGTCAGAACACGTCTCCACATCCATGTGTACATAGGCAGTGTCAAGGAAAGCCTACATCTTCACTCAGTTTGAAATTGTCATTTTGGAGATGGATGGAGTCCCTCTGTTTCCTTTCTCACTTTCATACATCAGCTTCTGCCCAAACTTCCCAAACTGTGTAATAGGAAGTTTTTTGTTCACCTCCTTAAACTTTCCTAATTGCTCTCCCAGCTGTTTAAGTACACCCAGGGTTATCAAGACTTTATCTGGAGTTTTTGGCATCAGGGGCAAGTAATAAGTAAATGGTTTGCAAGAATTTATTGTTTACTCATACTTCTTCCATTCAGACCATTTTAAAGTCCCTAAAACTTACATGTCTCTCCTTAGCAGGAGCCAGGTTCTGTCACTGACTCTTCCCAACAGTCACTGACTCTTTCTTACAGTCAGGGTAATTCAGAGGCACTCCCTGAGTGCGGCAAAGGGCTGAGATGGCATTTTTGCATTTGACCACAATGATAATGTGGATTACTACTCCTTGAAAGAGGCCTGGTGAAGTCACAGATTTCCCAGCTCCAACTGCTACTTGTCCTGGTTTAGGACAGATTTGGGAGGAAACCTCAGAATGGGATCGATCCTCTGGGAGGCAAACCCAAACAGCCCCTCCCCCTCAGCTGGTCCAGGAATAAGATTCCTCTGAGAAAGAGTGGAAAAAACTATTTATTTAACAAACAAAAGCCCACAAGCACAAACAATTGAATAATATGAAGCAATAAAACCTCTCGCTGCTCTGAAGAGGGATGGCAAAATTGAGAGTGTCCTTGCCGTGGGTGTAGCTCAGCTCCTTCTCAGACTCTCCAGCGTTGTAAAATGTCGGGGTCCAGGCCCTGCTGGGCCACAGGTGCGAGCTCCTGGTGCTCCCTTGGGTTTTCAGTCCAGCACAGGTTTAAACAGTCCAAGAAAAAAAAGAG
>WAAE01008216.1:298-14058 GCA_013400495.1 Nicator chloris
TTTTTTTTGTTTGGTTTTTTTTTTTCGGTCATATCTTAGCCTAATAAGCAATTTTGGGAAGCAGGGAGTTATGTCCTGTTGTCTTTGATAAGGTAGATATGTGCATAACTCACTCAAGGAACATTAATAACACGATTATATAAGGCTGTTCTTAAGGTACCAGTGGCTGCTGCCGCTTAGAGACCTATGATGTTTTCAAGCAATTATTTCAATGGTACACAGACCCTATTTTTAATGGAAAATATATAATCTAGTGTCAGTTTCCTTAGACTGACCTTTCTTCTGCTGAATTCTTTACCTCTCCTGGACAGTTGATACTTGTGTCAGAAATTTTTCAAAAATTAAGCTACCATACTTTGAAAGAGGCTGTAAGTAATGAGGGGCTGAAACTATTTTCCCAGTGAAACAGGTGGGATGTCTTTTGGGACTGCCTGAGGAGGCATATCTGTATGCTCTAAGTGGTTTTCATTGACAATAACACAACATATTAATCATAGCAATGCCCAAGGCTGTGGCATTGTCTAGGAATCATCACGGGCACCTGTGTGAAACATAAAATATTGGAAAGCAGCTGTAAAGTGCCAGGTGAAGGGTGAGGGTTTGGAGTCAGCTGGCTTCTGATAAAAAACCCTGTTAAGTCCTGCATTCCTTCCACCTCTGTGCTGTTCTGGTGGCCTCTGGGAACAACAGTCTGTGGCAGGAGGATGAGGGTGTGGTGGCGACGCTGAGAACAGCAAAACTGTCTTCATCAAGATGAGGACTCTTTAGTTCAACAGCGGAAACAGGGAAAGATGGGAAGTAAGTCACTTAAGTTGGGACCAGTTTTCCTACTGATAAGCTGCTTTCTTTCATTTTTCTCCCATGTACAGGGACCCCTTCACAAATAAGCCAATTGGAACGAAAGAAATTCTGATGTCTGTTGAAAGAAACCACTCTAACTAAAATGCCTGATGTTAGCTAACTTTCTAAAGGCAGACATCACCACACTACTCCCGTTACTTAGGTCCTAAAACTGTTTTTTTGAAGCTGTGTCTGCACTGTGGGACAACGTGTTTCATAAGAGGACATGTAAATTGACATGTTGGACACTTGTGGAGTTGGAAGTGTTGCTATGAGAGTAGCTGGTGAAGGACTAAAACGTAGTTGCAGCACTAAACATGTGGCAGGCGAGATTAACATCTTTCTGTGTTCATAGTTCCACATCTTCCAGACTTTGACATCTTATGTGTTTGCTGCTGTCATCTTTAAAAGCTACTGGCATTAGGAAGTGGTCTGTTTTACATGTGAGGCATGGCAGTAGCCTGCTTAAGTAAACCAAGTTTGGATGATTTTTGGAGGCTGGAAATGGGAAATTACAGGACAGCTGAAAAACACAAGCAATTTTTACTGTTTTTCATAAGGACAGTAATGTTTTTCAGTTATTAACTGTGTTTTGTAAGATGTGTGGTGGAAGTACTGTGAATATGTAGGCTTTACTTTTGAGACAGAAAAAAAAGAAAGCAGTTTTGCAGTACTCTGTCAGCCTTCAGATTTTTTTTTGTAATTACTTGGGTATATGATGCTGGAAAATAACAAAAATCCTTTTAACCTGCTTTCCATTTATTCCAGGAATAGCATTGTACTAAATTGTAAGGCAACTGTGAGGTTGCAATGCCTGTGATATAAGCCATGATCTGAATTTTCTAAAGGAGGTGCTCTGAATTGTTGTTTTGTGAGATGAAAAGGGTTTTTAGGTTATTGCTCAGAAGGGCCAGAGCCTTTTGCTGTCTCCTGCCTTGAAATAGATTTTGGGTTTAATTTAATATCTCAGATATCAGATATGACCGCTTTTTATGGAAATACTCTTGTTGTAAACTGTGTCCATTCTTCTCTGTTCCCTTCTCTCATGTTCAGAGCTGCTTTTTGGAGCAGGTTACATAAAGCTGTTTTGTGCTTTTGATATGATGTGAGGATTCAAAGAAGACTACTGAAAGAGAAAAGCAATTTCTATTTGGAAGAGCCATGCAGTGGCCTCGTGCTAATGGCACACTTGAACATTACTGGATGATAGCGAAGAAAATCTAATTGCCTCAAAAGCTCCTGCTTATTCTTGACTGAACTCTAAGCTACATTGAAGTTTGTGCCACCTGTAATACAGAGTGAGCTAATACAGGGATGGTTTAGAAAGGGCTGTTGATATACCAGGAGTTGTTTCAGGGTTTGTAGAGAATAGGCAAAGACACAAGGCAAGCACTGCAACAAAAGGGCTTACCTCTCCATTGTATATGCTGTACAAAAATACATACTTGCTCTGTCTTAATTCTGTGGCTGAGGTGTTGCAATAGAAGAATTGCAGTCTTATTTGAAGTGCTTATTGCATCCAGCAGATCAAAAAACAAAGAACTCAATTCCTGAATTTGTTGCTTTGTTTTTTGGTTGGTTTTGTTTTAGACAAAACCTAGAATATATACAGACAAGTACATATATGATTAGTGTATATGATTAATATTTTGGTTAAAGCCATATTTAATGCTAGTAACTTTTGCTGTAGTTGGACATTTAAAGCATCTAACCTTGTCTGATGCTAACTGAATTGTTAGGGATTGTTACGTCCCTTCCAGAAGGGAGGCTTCTCCTGTTTTAGGATAAAGAGGTATTTTTTCTATCTTTTTAAAATCACCTTTCAAAAAATTGTGTAATAATAGTCTATTAAATCATTTTTGCAGCTACACACACTGGTGTACATGTGCTCTATGTTGTTGTATGTGCTTAAACGTTGAACAAGTTTTCTCAGGTACCAATGTATTATTGGAACTATTATTGCTATTATCCTCATTTGTGATCTTGAGAACAGTTTTAATAAATGAACTCAGGAAATCCACATATATCCCTCACCCCATATAAAAACACATATCACTTTTTCAGTTAAACAACACTTGTGAAAATACTGGTTATTTACTTCTGTTTTTCTCCTTGGTGCAACATGCAAATGCTACCTGGTGTAGTAGATTGCCCGAAATAAGGATATTCTACCTCCAAAAAAATATTGAAACATGAAATGAGAGACAAGTTTTACAGTGGCATTAAATACGTGCCGTATGAACTCAAGTGAAACAAATTCTTTGATGCTCATTAATCCTCTTGTTATTTTCTGGAGAAAGACATTACCTTTTGCTGCATGTCTTGTATCATTTATGTACCTTGTCCGTCATTGATTGATCTGATACTGAGACAAAAAATACAAAACAGAAACATGTTTCAGGGGTTTTCAAATTAGTTGCTGGAAAACCTTGACATCACAAAAAAATAAACAGACTTGACCCTGTTACAGTTTTTTAAAGCTCCCTTCAATCTTGTGTTAGTGTCAAAATCACATCAAAATGTGATAGAGTGTATAACTAGCATGGGCATTTCAAGTTCAAGTGTCTTTCCTTCTCTATTCCTTAACAGCACATTTGACCTCTGTCTCTCTGGCTTTACAGTTTGTAGTGGATTGAATTTTCTAGTTAACTCCCACCTTTTCTCATTTCCAACCCATCCCACTTTCTTTATTTTATTGCTATTTCTCCTCTCAAAAATTAAAAGGCTTTTTCCTTTGTTTCTTTCTGGTTTTTTTCTATCTAGAAGCTGCTTAACTATTCTTTCATTAATATCTTCTTCAAGTATTAACATTGCGTTCTCACTCTATTTTGTTCACCTGCCCTTCTGTTTTTCTTGATTTTTTTTTCCTCTTTATGGAGCCCCTTAGTATTAAGCTGTACTTTGTCATGGCATTAAAGTGTCTGTGGGAGGGGAAGGTAGCAGTGCATCAAGTGTAGCAGTGCATGAACACAGTGCACATGGAAACCCATCCACAGAGGTGGTAGAAAAGTTCCCCATTATTTAAACTTTGCTATTGATGTTGATGCCTTGGGAAGGCTGACCTGGAACAGAGACTAGACAGTGCTACGAGAATAAAGTAGGTATTTATTAAAAGGCCCTAAAGGATACACCTTGGGCAGTACCAAGAGCCTGGCCATGGCTACATGCAAGGTGGACCCCAAAATGGTCCCAAAATGCACAACTGGTCACACTTTTGTAGATTTTGGCCCATTTGCATATTGGGGTTTAATTGTCCAATTACAGCTTCAGATTATGAAGTCCCATCCTTCTTGTTTTCTCTCTTCAGTCCACCGTTTATGCTTTTGGGCCTGCAAACGTGTAACAGTTGTCCTTGGTCTCCATCTGGGCAAGGATTTGTTTTGTCTACCCACTCTGTGAAGGGCGCTTACTAGCACTTAATATGAGGCTCAGAACTATACCCCTAGGCAGCACAGATTCTGAAAAACATGAAAGCTAAAACTTAAGACATCAACGTAAGTATTCATATAACCAAGCTCTTGGTCTTGCCTGCTTTTGACTAAGCACTTACAAAGAGACACGAGTTTTGGGAACTTCACTAATAGAGTTGATAACTGTCTTTATGTTCTGATCCTCATCTTCTCACTGGAAAACTGTGTACTGTAATTAATTTGATGTAGTATTTAAAATTCTAGGTGTTAATCAAGTAGGCATCTGTTGGGGAAGGTGATATAGGGAAACCTTATAAATATGATTGTTTAGCAGTAGGTTCGGAGAACATTGGGCCAGTGAGTGAAGTAGAAATGACGGTCACTTTTGATATGGGAAGGGATGCCAGTCCAGGGACAGGATGTTAAGCAATACCAGTGACCAGGCAGAAAAAGGGTCTGCAGAGATAGCAGGAAGAAGGGATTATAGAAATTAGCATAAGAAGGTTGTGCCTTATTTAAATCTAGTAGTACTCATAGGCTGTATGTAAATTCTATAGGATTTGTGTCTCACACCGGTTGGTCACTGTAAATAGAATATTCAACACAGAATAGGATAAAAGATACTGTAACAGGAAATTCGCTCTCTTGGAACTCTCTTGGAACCACGCCAGCAGCTGGGCTGGCAGCTGATGGCAAACGCTGGCACCCACGACCCCTGAGAATAAAGCATGTGTTCCATGAGCAACCCCCGTCTCCTGAAGTATATCATCTAACCATCGAGAGAACGAATCGACAGGCATCAGTACTTTTATTATTGGAAAATTCTGAGTACCCGTCTGGTACCTCAAATCTTGGGTAAGATTTTTACTTTCTTCCATGGAGTGAGGATATCCCATTCATTTTCTTCTTCATTATTCCAGTTTAAAATAGTGTTTTATTGACCCTTTGACATAAAGTTGTGAAGGAGGTGTGGATTTTTTGACTTTTTGTCTGATAATAAGGTATCATCTTCTGCACAGACTTGCATATATGCACATTCACACATGCATGAAACCAATAATTAACAAAACCTTTGATTTGAGATTGATTCCAAGTATCTTCCAGAAACAATCTGGTATATTTTGCACAAGCCATACAAGGATAGGATCACATTTTTCCCCATTTGGAATAAGTCAGCTCTGGCTACTTATTCCATCTTCTGCTGTCATTTAAGCTCTTGGAACTAGAACCGCTCCATTAGTTTTTATTTTGTTATAATTTCCTCTCTGCACTATATTCCACTTAGAAGCATGAAGAGAGGTTAGTTATCATACAGTTGAAAAGACAAGTCTCAGTAAAGTGGCCATGTAAAACAATGGTTAGAATTTGGGCATTAGATTGCTCTACACAGGAAACTAATTCTCCTGCTGTCTCTCCATGCAGTGCAGTTTGGCCACTGTCAGTGTGAGCTCAAGAGCTCTGCTTTGAAGGGCAGCTGGAGGAGGAGTCTCAGAATCTGCCAGCAAACCATGTGGATTTTTCCATGCATAATCTAGATGATCATCCTATCTGTGTGTGAAATTTAGGGTTCTCTCAAGCATGCTGTCAGTGGTTTTGTACTTAGTGTGCCTGTGTTGGAGGGAAACTCTCATGATCTTAGGAGACAGAGAGTGGCTGTAATTAGACATCCTGTGGCTTCTACCAATTGCTCATCCTTTCTGAGAATTGTGGGATGAGTGCTGGACGATGTCAGTTTTCTGGTGACACTGTATGCACATTTACTGCAAAATAACCAACATTAAGTTAAATGTCCCAGATACTAACAGTTACTACTTGCATGAATTATTTTAGGCTTGAAAGGCTTTCAGACCTTGGGCAAGGTCTTTGGAGATTCTTTGTTAGTAGACTTTATGTTCAGCCTGCAGTGTGAACATGCCATGGAGGTTTGGGGTGAAAAAAAAGCATCTTAAACACACAATTCGATTTCAGCTGTACTTGAGCTTTAGTGTGTCAGGAGGAAGGAGTGGTGCTGTCAAGTAGGAAGAGAGGTACAAACCTGGATTTTATTATAAGTGACCTTAACGAAGTCTTTTTCATTCCTTTAATATGACATATTAATTTCTTTCATATATTTTTTTTTTCTGTATTCTGGTATTTTAAGAACATAGGAGACTTCTTATCCAAAAAACTGTACACCCATCTAAAGAGGGCTAAAAGAAACTATACATCCTTCCATGCATTTTTTGAGGGAAAGGCTCCAGTATGAGAGGGTTGTATGACACCACCTTCTCTAAATTTTCTTATAAGTTCAAATTTTAACGAGATTCCAACATCCAAAAAACCATCTTTCCAAGACACTGTAGATTGTTCCTGTGGTTCTAGAAACTACATTTCTTTGATTTGGGTTATGGGAAGTATAAGGTGGTTGTGGGGCTAATGATGAATTTAAGGTTTGGTATCTCATGATCATCAGAATAAAAATGGGGGAATTATACCTCCTTAAAGGAACAAAAGCATTACAATTTCTTTGTGATATTTGTGGAATTTACTGCTGAAAGCAAGTAAGAAGTTGATCTTGAGAGATATTTTCGTTTATATAAATGCTGCTCTAAGTCATGTTTAATTTTTCTTCCACCCGTTTCTCATGCAATGATGGCACTCATACCTTGTCTCCAAGCCTTATAGAAAAAGAGATGGATAAGCAGGTAGTTGATGCAGGTCTTCAAAGCAGAATGTGAGATTTATTTTTTTTACAAAATATATTTCTGTGAAATTCGATATATTTGATATATTCTCTTAAGTAATACACGTGAGAGAAGTGTTGTGATAAAACACTTCATGTTGCAAATACAAGCAGTCATGCTAACAAATCCTTTATTTCATACTGTCTTGCTAGTTCCAGGTAAAAACACTTGCGTTATTACTGCTGCTCATTTTTACATCTCCTTTAATACTGCTAGCATCATTTATGAAGTATATGTATGGTATGGTGAATTATGCTTCTTCATGCCTTTTATTTTTACAGGCTGATTTTTTAAGTACTAGGCCTGCTTGGTACAAAACCTTAGAAGATGTAAGCCATCACTGTTTTCCATTGCAAACCCCAAGCTTGTTTGCTGTATAACATTTGCAGAAAATGTGCAATATAAAGCTAAAAACATGAACCATTTGTAAGTCCTGTGTGGGAACAGATATTAAATACCAATTCACGTGTCAGACAGTGGCAGCTGCTTTGTTTATGTATGGCACGATCCCATATTAAATCAAATGGCAAGTGCACAGTTTGACAGGTACTGTCATCAGTGCAAACATTATTAAACTCATTAAAGGCATTGCTTTTAATTTTTTATTTAAAGTACATATATTTGGCTTGCAGAGCCTTTCCCAGTCAGAGCCTACAGCAGCAAGTACTAATTCTGCCTCTTTTTTTTTGCCTAACAAAGCCTGCTGTGTTTGTGGCTGTTCCTTAGGGGCAGTGCCATGATGTTTATGGCTTCCCCTGCACATCGTGCGTTAGGATCTGTGACCAGAAATTCCATTTGAGAGCAGATCACTCAGGATAGCACACAGTGGTCTTTTCATTTTGATTGATGGCTCTGGTTTTGCACCATCTGGCTTCTGATAGGCTGCATTCATCATATTCCGAACGATGGAAATTTAGACAGGATTTTTTTAATGATGTATGTTGAAAAGTGCATGATTGTGTGTTTGTGTGTTTAATTCCTTTAAGTTCATATGAAAGAGTGCAACAAGCCTCTCAAGCAGATTGAATTACACAGGTCTGTAAATAAATCTCTACTTACGAATGCCCATATTTTGATTTTACTCTTAGTTTTAACTTTATTTTGCTTTCTATCATCTATTTATAGTCACTGCCTTATGGGGGGATCTTTTACTATTACATTTGGTTAGGAACAATGGACTTGTCTAAAGCATTTGAATTGCATCTCAGATATTTCAAGTAAATCTTAAAATTTCTTTCTGCTGCTTTTTTGATACGCTGCAGTTCCTTGTTTCTTTATAAACATAGCATGAAATCCAAGAATCACAGAATATTCTGAGTTGGTAGGGACCCACAGGGACAATAGAGTCCAACCCTTAAGTGAATGGCCTGTATGGGGATTGAACTTGCACCTTTGGTGTTATTAGCAGCGTGCTCTGGAACAGAATATCATCAGGATTTAAATTCTAGATGTGTAGAACATCTTAAAATGTCTTAAAATTGTCATATTTAAATTCACATCCTAAGGGAAGAAGTAGTAACCTTAATTATAGATGCAATATATAAAAGCCAGTAATTGGCCATATTTGAAAGCTTCTGAGAGAGCTTGACAATAGCGTATTTAGGGTACTGTGTTGATGGATTAGCAAAATTGAATTTCCCAATATGGAACTGAACAGCCAACATGCGGTTGTTCAGTGTTCCAGTTTTTATTTGGTTTCCTCATTTATGGGTAAAGCAATTGCCTATACACCTTCTCATTAGGTTGCTTTCATTCTGTCATAGTTTACAAGTTACCTTAGTGGGAAAATTTGGCCTGTGCTATACACTCTGTGACAATGAAGCAATGAGCTAGTTGTGAGCTTTCAGAAGCTGCTTGATCTTCACCATTTAAAGTGCCCTACCCTGAATTCCCTTGCACCTATGGATCTAACACTCCATGAAATGGTGGATGGAAAGCAATGCTTTATACTCTTAATAGGAAATCGAGTGAGTGCAGTTGCTCTGTCCCCAAATCCAACATTTGCTGGTCCCACTGGGGTGGTTTTTTGAGGTGTTGCTCTCTTCCTCTCCAGTCAAATGCTGTGGAAGTATCACAGCCACCAAGTTTTCATTGACAGCTATGGATTGAATTACTGTGGGGGGTTTTGTTTCATGTTTTAATTTTTTAGTCCTATTTTCTCTTCTTTTTCTTTATGTAGTCTCATTCGCAGACCGCCATATATACATACACACACTTTTCCCTCTGCTTTCCATGTGAAATAATACCTTAAGAGACTGAGATATGGAAGAATTCCATGTATAACTTAGCAGGAAGGTGGAGCAACATTCATCCATAGCACCAACTAAAGCAAAATTTTCCGTTCTAATTTTATTTCTGCCAGGCTTGATGATGTGTCTCTGTAGAGCAGATGAGGTTTCTTTTGAGATATCTGGCATGAATTCTTTTAATGTAAAGCTGTTCTTAGGGTTCGAGCTAATGGCATGTTAGAATGTTGTTTGACATATTACAGTAAGAAACAGTTTTTGAGGAAGATTTTAGAAAATTCAATCATATTTAATAAAGATATAAGGTTTTTTAATGTTTAGCACTATGCAGATGCTGAGAGCATCCTGTCTCACATTTGCTCATTTCCAGTTTTATGCAAAACTCTACATTTTCTGTTGTCTCCCTCTAATGTGTTCTCGTATTCTTGTACATTTATTTTAAGTGTCTGTTTTTTTACAGTCTCACAGCTTTTTAGACTAAACATATGAGGCTGAGAGAACCATAATTCACCATTAATCTGTGTTAAATTAAGTATGGATGCTGAAAATTAGGATAAAGAAAACCTGCTTAATCATTATTACAAAAACACCATCTTCATTTGCTCGACAAGGAGGATGTTAAAAAAATCTTCATGGCCACACTTCTGACCAAACTGTGCCCAGTGTTTAATTGCAGTTCTCTAATACATCAGCAACTGATCTTGAGTAATTTTGCTGTGGCCTCACAGATGCAGAACTCCCACCTTATTTTGCCTGAATCGTTGTAATTAAAGTTCACCTCAGAGACATTACGGAAGTTAAAAAGTTGAAGTCTTGCCAACAGGCATAGTCAGTATCTTCTCCTAAGCTGTTCATAAAAGCCTGGATCCTCAAGCTCAGAAGTCTTCAGTATGCATACTGCTCCCTGGTGTTCTCATTACCCAGCCTCCAGGTTGGAATAACAGCATCACCGTACAGGCTTGTGGAGGCTGGAGCCGCCCAACACACTGTTGGTAACAAAGGTCTGCAGTGAAAAGGACAGTTGCTCATAGCAGCATTCTGAAAAGGATCCTCTTAGCTTTGTCAGATATGAGCAAGATATTCTGTGTTACAGAAGACGAGATGTTCTGCGTTACACTTCAAAACATGGAGAAAAGGGTAAAATATATATGCCAATGTCTTCCTGAGAATGGAAAAAACATTAGTATTGCCATTCAAACATGGGGATGTAGTGTCAAAGGGTGACAGCAGGGCCTGCAGAATGGTTGATAGAAATCCCTAACAAGTGAAACATTTTTATGGTACATCTCCTTTTACCTCCTTCCAAGTTTGTATATGCCACCTTAGGACAGCAGCCCACAACAACTTGTCATACTGGTGTTTTTGACTTTCAGTAAGCAGCTCAATATTCAGAAACATTGTATTACCATATTTTCTGAAGTGCAAGGCCTGCCTTTTCAGCTGAACAGCTCCAGTCAGTCTTATCTTAGTCCACGCAGGTTTGATGAATTAGCTTCCTGAAGTCAATGCAGTCAATTAATTGTGTAGAAACAGGCCTTGTGTTGCTGTAGTGATTCTGCCTGTGCTCTTATGGCCACTGCGGTTTTGTTTTAGTTTCAACAGGGAGGAGGGAGGAATTTGAATTTTGGGTTGTATTTTTGGGTTGAATTTTTGTTATGTTCTTTCTTACTTTTATTGTCACTCCCTGTGTTGAAAGAAATGTAAGGAGTAAATAAATACTCTAAAATCTGTCAAGTTTTACCTGCTTCTATATGCATATTCCATTCTTTATAAAGCTTTCCAGTAACAAATCAGCAAATTGGATGACTTTTAATGAACTCCTTTCCAAGAATACTTAATATACTGATATCTGGTTTTGGTCTTGCTCTGGTTATTAACAATTTTGTATCAGAAGCTAATGTAAATTTATTTTAGGATGTTTGGATTTGGAGAACAGACACCATCGGTACTTATTTTTAAAACTTCTGTATGTTTGTATTTAAAAATCCATAGCATTTGAATGAATTTGATATAACAATCTGGGAAATTATACGTGTGAAGATTTTCTAAATTATTACAAAGGATTCTCACTTCCTTGAAACTACATATAGGCTTTTGCTGCTTTTAAACCAACTCCTTGACTGTCTTTGAGTACTTCCCTTTCTTGGAACGTGTGTAGTTTTAAGGGGAGGGGAAGCTCTGTAGGGATTGGATTCTGAGGGTGTGTAGCATAGGAGAAATGGTTGGCAACTGTGCACACTGTGCCAGCTCAGTGTGTCTGGTGGGAAATTGGGTCTGCACGTCAAAACACTGTGGAAGTATGGAAAGTGAAACTACTTACTGTAAAACCTTTGTAATGCCTCAGATCTAAATCAAAGTAATGCAGTTAGCTATTCATATTGAAATAGGATAATGTAATTGCCAAGAAAGCTGTTTTGTGTTTAGTGGTAGATAATATGCCACTGTATCACATACATATATGTAATTTCTGTAGAGAATGCTCTCCAAATTATCTTTAGAAAGAGCTCTGCTGGCCTTTGGTTTGTTTTTTTCCTTTACCTGATTCTGAGAACAAAATTTCACAAAAAGGAAAACATAGAGCCAATGAGAAGAGAAAGTTAGGTGCCAATATCTGTGTATGTACTGTCGTGGCAGTTGTGATTTTTGAGGAGCAGTCTCCTCTTCCACAATCTTTCAAAATCCCAGTTCCATGAAATACTTGAAATGAGGTATCAGCAGATTTTATTCTGGAAAGTAAGATAGCTTTTGATTCTAAGCTAAAACCTATAAATCATCCAGAATCAAAAATTGCTAGCAGCTTATTTGTGGGAGGTAAAAGGAATTTGAGTCTCATAGGAAAAAATAGCAGGCATGTGAGGGTGTATGTGTATGGAGAAGACTTGGCTGACATGTATTTGCATGTCTAAGTCAAATACCAGTCCAAAGTTATTGTTCTGCTGTATTTTCTCAGCAGTGAACAACAAAGTGACAACTACTGTAGTACTCAGGCACCATCTGTCTTGTGATCCCTGCCATTCTGTTCTTGCCTGAATATGATAAATTTTACCTTATTTTCCCAGGAAAATAAAAATAGTATTTAATCTACAGTTCAAAAGCTGGATCAATTCCAAGTGAGGCTGTGTTAGGAGTGATATCCCCAGTCTCTGAGGGTGTAAATTTGGGCTTACACCTAACAGTGTATACATAAATATTGCAGATTTATTGCTGCTTGTGCTGTGCTATGCCACAAATGCAAGTCTGTATATAAACACGATATATAACAACAAATCTTTTTAGCAATCACAGTAATTTGTATCCACAATAAAATAATTATTTTACATCTGAAGTCTTTAAAGGTATTCTAATGGTCAGGGAACAGGGGGAGGTATTTAGGTGGATTTCTGTTCAGTTCTGTATTTTAAACACTTTGCTGGTGGTATGTTGTGAGCAGTGTCTTTTAGGGTTTTTTTTAGTTTTAATTTCAGCATGGTGAGATTTGGAATTACTGGATAATTTTTCAAAGGCAGCCTTCCCATTTTCTTCCATATAAACAAGATTCATTTAGGGTGGATTTTTTTTCCCTGAATTCCTAGTGAAATAGTGTTTATCTGACTGTCTTACTGCTGCTTTTTCCACTTTCAAACATTTTAATCATCCTCAGTTGTGTTAAGGTGTAACTGTACTCATGGCCTCAGCCTGTGAATTATTATGCTGCGCCACTTGCACAGTTAAATACATTGGACAGCAGCAGAAGTACCTGAAAGCCAGCTGGCTCCATGCACGGCTTTGTCCTATGAGGGGCCTAATGAATAGGCACTTAAAAATTGTAACCAAAGATCTGCACATGTCTCTGCAGAAACTTGAAGCACCTGCTTCATTTTTTAATTTAAGCGTTTTTATGAAGTCTGCATAATCATAATCTTTCTGTCAGAGATACAGGATCTCCAGCATTAATTAAAAATTACACTGTGCCTTGAGAAAAGGTGACCTCATGTAAAAGACTCAATTATTTTAAAACACTCTATTTTAAGAAAGTGATATCCACACTGCAAGCATTTGCAGTGAGCACGCATAATGAGAGCAGTGTGTGAAGCCATGAATCCCAATTGCTTGGATTTATGTACCAAATGACAGCAAACTCTATCTTAAAAACTGAACATAAGCTGTCTTATGGAATTAGAAGATGGGGCATAATTACATGACTTTTATCGTTTACTTAGAATTTTTTTCTGGAAATTTTGTGAGTACATTTTCATCCCGTAAATGTCTGTTTGGTATCATTGTTTTTCTTACAAATGAAATAAATCCTTTATTGTTTCTGTAAGTATAAAAATGTTATAAGAAGTTAATACAGGAAATGGTGAGGGAGCAGATTGTTTTGAAGGATAAGAAGTCTTCTCAGATGTGATTTTCTTGCTGTGTATGCTCACTTTTGTGTCTACAATAGGTGCTGCTCCCAGTGGAGCAGGGACGGTGAGAGAGAGGTGGAGATGGTGCAGGGCTCTTTCTGGATATCCATAAGAAGGTCTGACAGTGATCAGCTGGAAAAAATAGCTACTTTT
>WAAE01008233.1:0-73189 GCA_013400495.1 Nicator chloris
ATTTTCCATGCCAGGAAGTTAATGGAATTAAATACATAACTAGATTTTGAACTGAACCAGATTTAATTTATGGCCATTAATATTAGAAAATTTAACTGTGCTAAAATGGCAACCTGGAAATCTAATCCTTTGAAGTATAAGTTCAATTCTGGAGAAACCAGTTAATGGAAAGTCTACATAGGTAGGGCCAAGTGCTTAATATCATCTACGAATGTGCTATTTTTGGCCACTCTTCTGTAGGTACCTTTTGAATTTCTGGCCTTGAGACACTACTTAAATCCCTTTTCCATGCCAAGAACGGACCATCTCACAGTTTTCTTTCTCAGTCACAGGTAATCAGCAGGAGAAAAATTCAGTAGCATGCCCCCCTTCCATCCTTCATCCAACCAATCTGAACTAATGTGGATTTTATCACCTACTTTTGAAGAGAATTTTCTTTAGTTTGGTGACTCCACTCTTAAATTTGGGGTCAAATAGCTGAATAAGGATTTTTTTGATGCTTAGAATTCCAAGTAGTAATAATAATAAAAATATTAGCGCTTCAGCTATGTAATCCAAACCCAGATTTCAACCTGATTTTGAATATGTAACGATAGAACTCAAATGTTTATTTTACCAACCCCTTCACAGGGAGAGATTGAGATTAAAGTTGTGCTTCTGGGTAGTGAAGAAATGTGGCAGATTACAGAATACTGAGTATTTATATCATGGCACTTGGCTAAAAAACTCCATTGACACAAGCTGTCTCTCAGAGATTCAGAGAAGTCTCCCCAAATCTTCACGTAGTTCCTACTTGCAACAAGTAGCATTTTTACTGCCTTGTCTCCTGTGGGGAAAACGCTCATTAAAACTCCATTTAATTTGGTGTTAATGATGCCATTAGCTCCTCCACATGTTTTGTGTGAGTCCTCCCCCACATCTGTATTCTTTCTCCCCGTTTTCCACCATTCACTTTGTCTGTCCCCGAAGTCTCTCCTGGTGTGTTAATGAACGCCAGGCAGGACCGTGGAGCATCTTTTGTAGGTTCAGAGGAAATGGTAAAATGTGGGCGCTGGAAAGTGGGGGTGTTGTGGCATTTGTCACATGGAGGGCTTGGAAAACAGCCTTCCATCACAGGAGTGCTCTGGTGAGCAAATCACCTTGGAGAAAGAGACTCCAATGTTCAGTTCTATGCACAGAAAAATCTCTTGTTCTGCTTCCCGTCTAAAATTTTAATGCCTGAGATTCCTCATGCAAAAAGAGTCTGCTTTTTATTCAGGCTTACTGAGGATGCCTACAGAGCATTTTTTAAATTTATATGCTTCTACTTCTTTGTTTTGTTTTTGTTTAAGCATCAGTATTGGAATTTATTTCATTTAGATAAATTTTAGTTGAGTTTTACCTTAGAATTAGAATTTCACAGGTAGAGGCTCAGATATTCTGAATGACCAGTTTTGATTTGAGCTTAAAGCTCTTTTCCAACTTTGTTCTGTGATTGTATGAACAAATAAAATGCAAGTGAATGCATAGCCAGGGTTTGCTGGCAAATTTTTCTCTTCTTCATTATGAGTCCTGTGCCCTGCATCCCAAACATGTTTTTCTACCTCCAGTAATCTCCACCCGCTCTCCAAAGTGCAATTCCACTGCAGCAGTTTCTTCAGGGGGGTACAGATTTCCCATTTCCATCTGTGTCCTACTTTGGCAGAGAAAGGATTTAGGATGCACCGTGTAAGACACTCTGTGCACTGAGGAAGGATGGAAAGTCTCATAAATAGCAGGTTGGCTTAATTCCTGCTGATATGGAACTGCTGTAAATTGAACTTCGTTTGATCTCACATGCTTTGATTGGGGAGTTGTTGCCTGCTCTGGAGGGAAGTGGTTACCAGAGAAATTTAAAATAAATTGATTGTTCACCTAGTTGGTGGTTTGGGTTTTTTTTGTTTTTAGCTTGGCTTCCTGGCGGTCAAATTTTGCAGTCTCCATGTCTGCCTGCTCAGCCATTTATCACTACCCAACCTCCTCCTCGGCTTTCAACACATTGGTTAATTTAATGCAAATGTGACAGAGCCAGAAGTCATTAGATCTAATCGTTAGTCATAAGATCTAGTCATTATATTTAAGTCATTAGTCATAGGATCATCATTCCTATGAATTTAATAAAAACTGGTGGTTGGTTTGATGATGGAGACCCAAAGTACTCCGTTCTCTTGGGGGGAAAGATGGACAGCAGCCACTTGGTCTCTCTGTGCCCATCATTTTGGGGCTGCCACATGGTAGTATTTTACTGAACATTGTTTCCTGTAACAGCCAAGATCCTTATTTTTCTTAGTCTTCCTATTGGTAAGAGTGGCAGGCTTTCCAATTCCCTTTTGATACTCGTCCTCACTGTTCCTAGCAGGTTCTTCAGGGAATAAATTAACCCAAACTAACCAAGAAGTCCTTGCAAAATTTCAATAGCAGCAACTGGCCTTTGAGTAAAATTTTCTTTCCCAGTCAGTCTGATTTTGGTTATTTTGTTGGGTTTTAGTTCTTGCCCTGGCAAAAAGAAAACAAAAAGGATAATCAAGTGAATATAGTCATGAAAAGAAAGGAGATTTTGGGTTTCTCAATATAATGTAACCAAGTATTTCTAGGCAGACATGACAGTGAGGTTCATCACTGCCCTAATTATCTTTTCACCTGGCAGCTTCTGCTGGCTCTGACTATCAATACTGTGAGGTAATCAATGCAGTTTGTTTGCCCTTCTGTGCCATAATAGTCTGTGATAAACTAAAATGAGTGTATCAATTTAAATAGCTGGAGTACTAACCCAGCAAAAGAGAGAAGAGTAATTTCGGATGGGTTTGGCTTTTTTTATTGTGGGTTGGCACACACTCAGAAAGCATTTGGGATCATAAAATGTTGAAGTCCCTATTTAGCTTCACTGGAGGTATTCTTGCAGATTATTTAGAAACTCTTAGGAGAAAGTTCAGAAAAAAACCCCCACTATTTTTTCAGGCCAAATCTTTAATTCTATATAGCTCCTTTAGGATGTATGGGGTTTTCTATCAAAAAATACCTGGTGGCTCCTGGATTTTTCAGATGTGGCTTCTTTGTAGAATGCTTTCTGTCCAAGTGTTTTTTTCCTGACTTTCCTTGTCTCTCTCACAATTATTTCAGCAAAGTGAGTAAGTCTGTGGGCTGTCACTGCTTCACAAGCACCCTGTGCTTATAAATGTAAATACCAGCCCTTTTTTGTTGTGCACCTTGCTTTAAAGCCACTGTTTTTTTTCCCAGGACAAGTAACACAATCAGTGATGTCTTTTAGAAAGTTGTTATGGAAGGAGGAAGCAAAAAGGAGGTTGAATCTTTTAGTGAATGTATCCTAATTGTGCTGTGCTAATTACATGCACAGAGGAAAATTTTGCTAGAAATCAAATGAATCTTTAAAATTCTTTATTCCTGACAATGAGTATAGGGTGATTAGTGACAAAAGTGACTTTCTCCTCAGTTCATCCCTTTTAATGATTCTTTACCCAACTAAATCCATGGATCCTGAGTTTAATACCTGTCACTGAAAATGCAGAGATGGGATCCTGGCTCCACAGAAGTCAGGGTGTGACAGACAAAGTGAATTTTGCATGTGCATTATTTTTGCATTTAGTGCATTGGATTTTTCACTTGTTCTCAGGTATTTATTATGGTTATATTTAGATCATCAAACAAAGTCAATTCACAGCTTGTTTATAACACAGTGACCTCTTTATGCCCTTAGTCTGTCATAAATCCACGGAGTTATTAGCAGAAAATCAAACCCTGAATTGACATTGAAGGAACTGGGATTGTCCCATGCATGGGCTGACACTGTCTTTCAGAGACCTCAAGCAGCCTTATTTATTATTTATTCTTTTAGTTCTTTGAGATTTTTCTGTCAGATCATCCTATACATGAAAGAATGGAAGTTCTTATTGCCCTCAAAATGGACTGACTGTTGTAATGGAGCTCTGAGGGGGAAGAGGGAACGTATGGAGAAATGAAGATCCCAGATCTCTCACAAGGCACTGAAATGTGAGCTGGAAATGATTTGTTCAGACCACCTGCAGTGTTAAACAATGAAATATATGTGGCTGATTTAATTAGCTATTGATGTGTGTCATACAACTACAACATCAGACATATGTCCTGCTTTTAGTGCAAAAATAAGTGCAAAATAAGAGGTTTTTTTTTAAATTTGCTGTCTGGAAGGCAATGATTTGTTATAAACATGAACAAAGCTTATAAATCATATAAAACACACGCTCTTGGGATCAGATTTATACAATTTTCAGTGTTGATCTGGCACAGCTATGAAAGAAAGCTGTATCCACTTAACCTGGGGTTCAGCTTTGGCAGTAAGATGTGAGAAAGCATAATATTTGCAGCTTCTGTGAGCTTGGAAGACATAATGAATAGAAAACTGTAATTCTCCTATTTGGAATCTTTGAGAGTCCTTTCAGGATGCATCATAGCTTATCCCAGTTAAAACCCATAAATGATCTAATAGAATGTTTCAGATTTTTCTGTAAATAACAAAAAAAGACAGCTCATGCCTTAATTCTTTCTTTCCGAGACAAAGTAGCCCTTTTGGATTTGTTGTGAATTTCTGTGGATTACAGGGAATTTTCAGGTTAAATATTAACTTCATGAGAGGAGTTTGAATTACTCATGCTGTGCTATTCTGGCATAACATGTTTCCCATGCAGTCATGGTCAAATAATGAGATAATCAAAGGTGCTTTGCTTGTACTGAAATTCAGCTTTAGGCTCACATCATTCCTTCACCGAGCTATGATAATCTGAATCCTGAGTGCCATTTGTGCCCCTGTTTGGGGATCTTGACTAAACCAACCACAGGATATTTTCTCTTTTTGTGAAGGTGAGCCCTTTGAGACGTCAGGTGGCCCTGAACTTAAAAGAATTCCCAGTGTCAGCCTGAAAGCCAGGCAGGGTGTTCAGTATCAGATGACAGGTTGGTGTTTGAGAGGAGTCTGAGGAACAGCTTCAATCTTTCCGTTGAAAGGAAGAATGAGGGGCAAAAAAGCTGAATTCAACTAAAACCTAGATAGATTTTTCTGGAAGAACTCTCCGTGTTCTGTGTGGGATTTTTCTGACTGGGCAAGAGAGATTGCCCTCCTGTAAGGGCAGTGCAGACCTAACAAGAGCAGCAGAGCTTTTAATAGAGCTGAAGCCCCAAGTGATCATCAGGTGTGCATTCAACTGGTGCCAGTGAAGCTGCTGAGACAAATCTGGAATTTCACAATGCAGTGTGTGGTGTGGAGGACTGTGACATGATTCACTGCCAACTTACATTTCATAGGGAATATCCAGACTGTTTCTTCGATCCTAGTAAAAGATCTGTGGCATAAAAGGCGCAGAGAAGAAGACCCCAATCTGTTTGTCCAAATAATTAAAGGGACAGTAGAAACTGGTGTTGGGACTCGAGGGATGAAATTAATTATTCATATTAGCAGAGCCTCAAAGCAGGACAGATTGCTGCTCTACTAAGTGGATGTGATGGGGACAAGAGGGATAAATTGTTAACTGCCTGTGTGGGCTGCAGAATGGTGTGGTTTGTGTAGTGATTGTCATAGAGATGCAAGGCTGAGCTGGAGAAAGAGAGAGCAGCACAAGAGATGAAACAGAACGTAAAATGTTTTCTTGCTCTTGAGCAACATTCAATTGTTCACTGTCACTAGACCTGTAAATAAGCAAGTTTATTGTTGTACTCTGCTTTTGTATCAGGTTTCAGAGAATAGAATTGTGAGAAGGTCGTAACAGTGCTATGCAAAGTTGTTACGAGCATGAAGTTGTCACAGAGGGGGGGTTTTCTCCATCTCCTTGGCATGTAGGACATTAGGCCTGAACTGCACTTCTTAAAACATCAACAGCAGCACACAAAATTAGAGACTTCTTTGGTTTTTCTTGGGGTCTTTATATACCTATAAAAAATTGAATCCCATTCTTTTACTCTGGGTGCTTGAGTGGGCCTAAAATTTTGAGCCTGTAAGCAGGAGGTGCAGTCTAATGAGTTTAATCATTACCTGCCTCTCCAAACTAATTTCTAATTGAGCCATTGATGGGGGTTCATCCTTGATGGGCTCCTCTGGCTTGGTCTGGGCAAAAGTCCTGCAGGAGAGGAGTAGCCCCTGGATAAGCCAGTCAGGGCAGCAGCTGGAGTATGAGGTGCCAATACTTGTGCTTGAAAAAATTAGACTGCACCAGGAACTTTAATCAATAAATAGTGGAGGTGGAGGAATATTTTTATTGAATGCTTCTAGAGAAGAAATTTTATTTCCTGGTATTGCTAGGAATTCGAAGGCTGAGTGCCCTCTTAAGAAAAACTCTGGCTGGGATGGATAGTGGGGCTTTTCCACAGTTCCATATCTGACTAATTCACAGCTTCATTTTTACAGGGCTTTTTTAATGGCTTGTACCAAAGCAAAATAAAAATTACTACAAACCCTGGAGTCACAGAGTATTGGAAGGGACCCATCAGGATCATGGAGTGCAGCTGAAATGTATGTTGTACTGAAGACCTCACCTTTTCTGAGGTGAAAAATAAAAAAGACCACATGTTTTCCATGAGAGAGTGATATATCTCCCTTTCTTAAAATATATTTTAAGTGCTCTTCGGACAGTTTGGTGATTTCATGAGTAAAAAAGATAATGAAATTTATGTGAACTGTTTGTGATTACAGCAGAGGAGTTGAAGTGCTCACTGATGTTCTGTGGAATTTTTATCTCTGATTTTAAGGAATTCCCCATGATTCCCTCCTAACAACCCAACACTCCTGAGTGAGAGCAAGCTCTGCAGATCAGGAGCTTTGGGAACTTGGGGGGAATGTTGAACCTGGCGGTGCTGTTCCCAGAGAGCTGGAGTTCATTGCTTGGCAGGAAATGAAGCCAGGATATTTCTCATTTGTTCCAGACATCAGATGGTTTTTCAAGCATTTGACATATTCTGGGGGATTAAAGAACCTTCAGTTATCAGGCACAGTCATGTCAACATCCAATGAAATACTCTGAATTCTACCATGGTACCAGCAACAGGAATATCAATAGCTTTTAGTATAGAGGGAATTTGGGAAGGAAAATAGGACCCCAAGTATTTTATCATATTACCATGGTGCTTTCCAGCTCCAGTGGGCAAGAGGACTCCATAAAAAATGTACTTATATTATTTTGTTTTCTTCCAGCACAAATTAAGATGTGTTCAAGTCTTCACAGGTATAGATAACAATAGGAATGATGAAAAATCCACATATCTAGAGCAAATATGTCCATGTTTACTGCTGGAAACTGGTTTTGTGCATCAGGATTTTTGTTATTAGACTGATCTCTGCTTAAGTGAATCTACCAGGCTCTAGGCATCAGATAAAATAATGGTATATGCAGCAGCTCTGGGAAAGGAAAAATAGAGTGATCTGTGGCACTTTGCATGGAATATTAAATTTAGACAGCTGGGAGAACTAACCTCAAAGGAGAAACTCCCCTTTAGACCCTGTTTATTTCTATATAAGCAAATTTTAAGTATAGACTCTCCTAGAACTATCCTGCTAAGATGATGAACAGAGGAATCATTAAACTTAGTAGAGAAAGTCACAGTCCTTAAAATAGATTGCCCACCTCAAAAACTAAAATGACTTCGGTCATTCTGTCTGGATTTGCCTTTTTAGAGAGGTTCTTGTTTAAATCTGCTAAGGGAAAAGATGTCCATGGGTGATGGAGGGATTGACAGCATAGGCTGTTATAACCCATTTCCCAAATTTACCTGTAGTGATGCCAGTGGAAATTTATGGCACACTATTCTATATCCCAGAGGGTTTTCTATAGATCTGGATTTTATAAGTTAGTGCTAAGTTCCTGCCAATATATCACTAAATCACTGCTTTGCAGCTCACTATAATTTTACCTTGACCTTAATCTTGGCAAAAATCTAATTTATTCCATTTAATAAATGAATGCAGTTTGAAATGTGTTCATTACACCAGGGTTAAAGAAACCAATGCTGTGTGTCTGTCTGCTTCACATGGACTTCGGGATTTTTTTGCTTTGATTCTAAAGATCAATATCTCGTGGCCAACAGTATTAATTTAATAATACTCAGGGAAAAAAATCAATGTCAAAAATGAAAGATGTTATCACTGCTTGAATCCCTTCCATTTCAGTGTATCTTTTTTATGCCTGTGTTCTCTGCTGGTGTTTGCTCTTTGCTTTATTGACACCTCTAAAATAATTCACATTCTGCAGTAACAGAATAATATTCAATTTTGCTTTTGTGATTTGGATTGAATCCTCACTTGGGAAGATGCAATCAGCTTCCCACTCTAAATTGAATGTGTCTTTTGTTTTTTTCTTCAAGTAATTCTGTATCTCGTCAATATTTTTGTCCTGATAGCTCTGTTCTTTCATTCACGTCCGGCCAACACATTCGTTTTTCACCTCCAAATATTCAGAAATCTTCTCTCCTTTATCTTGACTTTCATATTTTCTAGCCCTTGACTGGTATCCAGAATGAACAGTTGTGGCTTTACATTATTTTCAGAGGTTACCTGTCTCTTTGTCTTCCATGTCTGTGATAAATTCCTGTGGCCAGATCACTGCTGACTCTTGGGCAGCAGCACAGCACAGCTCTGCTGTGCAGAACCTGCTGAACACAGCTGAATTCCTGGGTCACTTCAGAGCTTTCCTACCTCTGTCTATGCATTTCTGCTTTGTCCTCTGAGCAACCTTCAGCTTTTATTGGTTCTCTGAGTATTTTTCACTCATGACCATCTGTATCTTTGCATTCTGTCTCTTACACTGCCCTTTCCCTTGTGCTGAGTGACCTCTGCTTTCTCTCTCAGATCTGCTGCTTTCAGCATTTCTGTGTTGACAGTGTCAGGTGGGGCTCCTTCCTTGGACTTGTCTTATCTCAGAAGTAGTTTTTGGGTGGAAAACTGAGGTTTTTCCTTGTCAATGCATTGAAAAATGATCTAGGGAGGTTCTTCTGGAGAAGCCAATACACCTAAAATGACTGAATTCCACATTTTGAGACAAACAGAGAATATTTGTGCTAGGCTAACATTTTGACTCGATTATCTTGAGGTCTTTTCCAGCCTAATGATTCTATCATTCTTCAAGACTTTTTATAACACTTCTTTGGATAATGGCAGTTTTTTAAAGTCTGTGTTACTACTCTAGCTTATATGAGGGGTCATTTCAAACCCACACACAGGGTGCCAGAGATCTATGCCATTAACGATGGCTGGATTTGAAAGGAAGTTTGGATGTTTTTATCCTTGTGGTCACAGGTTGTAGTTTCCCAGGAGATAGTGGGGAATCCTTGTGGTTTGGGGAATCAGCTGGTGGATCTTCCAGCTCTTCCTGGAAAATGCCAAATGGTGAGGAGCTTGTCTGACCCAGATTCTGACCATTACTGGAGGAAGCTGCGGCGTATTGTGACAAAGATGAGCATTTCCATTTTTCTGTGGTTTTACTGCTTGGTCTGTTTGCTCTAATTAACAGCATTCAGCAGGGGATTATTTTGCTGATAGCAGTAACTAATAGATGATTGCTTAAGGCTTCAGTCATGTAGTTAGCATTTGTTTTCAGTACTAGTTTTAACTTTTTCCTGACTGCTAACAAAGAACAGAATAATTACTGAATATTGCCACCATCCTCTTGGAATGCTAATATATATTATAAATGTAGGTGGGAATTAGTTGAGCTTTAAGGTCCCTTCCAACCCAAACCATTCCATGATTCTGTGATGCAGACATAAGAATTCTGTAGATTTACATCATAAAAAAAGGGCAAAATTTGGCTTTTTTTAAAAATAGAGATATAGGTACAAAGTTATCAAAGAAGTGTTGAGCAAGCCAAACTTGTTCTCTGTTTCTGAATTAAAATGGATAATCAAAATACACCAGCTGGACTCTTTGCTCTACTGAAATACCATCAATCTGCAAAGTTCCATGCTGAAAGTGAACCCAGGGCTATTTGACTGGCCACATACTGGTTTGGCTACTGACCCATAAAAATGCTTCTTTATTCAATGTTTTTCCACACACCTGCATCAGCATGAAGATAAATAAATTATTGGCTAAGGTTTTGCTGTTGGATTATTTTTAGCTCTTATTGACTCAGTCATTAATTTTAGATTAGTTAAAGAAGGAGGATTAACAAACTTCAGCTCACAAGAGAATGATCAGCTTCTGATGACCACGTAACATATCAATAACTGAGTTTTCCAACTTGAAAAAATAATTGTAATTCAGGTATGCTGGAATTATTGTGTATTCAGTAAGCTTAAAATTCATATTTTGGTGCTTGCACAGGAGGGTTCCCTTCGTGCAAATCCTGCTGTTATTTGCATTTCTGTCAATTTATTCAGTAGAATATCTCTGACTTTATTTATCAACATGGGAAAGTTCCAATTTTTTGTTCCTTCCCTAGCAGAGCTCAGTAAATGCAGCATTAGTGTATCACTGTAGGCCAGTTAAATCTACCTAGACTAGATTATGTTGTTCCTTTTACTTTTAAAAGATCATTATCTGGCGAAAACCCCAACAAAACCCTTTTGATTATCATTTCATTATAATTTTTATTTTCAAGGTATTCATAATTTCAAACAAGCTAATAAATTATTTACTTAGTATGCTGCAAGAAATTGTGAAATAAATTCATTCACTGACTTGAGTCTGAGTGAATTTGTCTCTAAAAACATTCTCTTGATGTTTTTTCTGACCTTGCTTTTTGAGTGCTGAACTGAAGTAGTTGTTAGATATTTGAAAACAGTTATAGGCAAATGCTCATACTATATAATTGGCCATTTAGATAGGTCAGGGTTCTTCCCAGCAAAAAAGTTCTCACCTGGACATTTTCTGGATTTCCATGAGGGTCTGGACTCACTCGTGCCTTTTGGAAAATCAAAGTTGCTGTGGTCCAAGGCACATTTTGCATAATCCTGGTCTCAAAAGTTTCCTGCTTGGTGAATCGAGAATTATCTGCAGAGAGGATTAAGTCATATTCTGGAAGAAGATGAAACAAAGCTGGAAACTATTTCAGTTACTTCCTAAGTCAATACCACAGGGACTTCAGTCTTCTTTAATTTGTTGTAAATGACACCTTCACTTTCCTGTGGTGAGAATTGATGTAGCCAAGTGGATATGACATGCTTTGCTGTAGCTGTTGTTATTAATTTCTAATTAAAGTGGGTTTAACAGGTCAAACATGCTATAGTGGGAAACAAAGACTGGTCTGTAATAATATTCAAGAAATGGGGTACAAATAAATACATGTTATTTTATAATCTGCAGACTTGCTTTGACACACTTGAACAGTGTTTTCCTATTCATATTTCCTCCTAATGTGATAGCAGTCAAAATCAGATCTCTGACACTTGTAGAAAATCTGTATTTCTATCCAGTTTTTTGTATTCCTGCACAGACACTCAGACTTCCATTTTTTTCATGTGCCTTGTCTCTCAAAACTTTTCATTCCTCCTGTAGGAAGAGTATGCTGAACTTTTGCCCTCCTCATCCCTTTTGTGTTTCTGGGAAATAAGTTGAGTTTTATGCCCACAATTCACAGATTAAGTATATCTTATATATCTTATATCTTATCTGTATATTTTAAGGGCTGGATTTTAAGGGCTTGAAGTTCAACATCAATAATAATTTTGGTACTCCTCTAGCCTCTTCTGCTTCAAAGTCTGGGGAACTGAAAGAGAAATAACTTCAAAGAATTTTCAGCCTTGGCAGAAAATTTCTAGGGGTTTGTTGTTTTTGTTTTTCAAAAGTGGGGGCCAGATTTTGAAGAAAAGTTAGATCACAGGGGTCTAAAAATGACATAGGCAGAGGGAATGTAGGGATGACATCACGGCCAAGTTATTAATGAAGTTATCTCGCTGCTTCAGATGAAAGGAGTGCCAACATCTGCATTATTAGAGCAGGCAGAATCACCAATTAAAATCAGGTCAGAAATAGCTGAAAGCTTTGATCACATGATTCCATGTGATGCAGAATAAGCAGGACAAGCTGAAAAAGGCTGATAAATCCTTCTGGATACACAACAGGCTCATATCAGTGAGGTCCAGCGTGGCCTTGGACACTTCCAGGGATGGGGCAGCCACAGCTTCTCTGGGCAACCTGTGCCAGGGCCTCCCGACCTCACAGGGAAGGATTTCTTCCCAGCAGCCCATCTAAACCTATCCAGTGTCAGCTTGAAGCCATTCCCCTTGAGCATCTTGAGATGTTCTTCTGGAATGGATGATCTCTCACAGGTTTTTCATCTTTCAGAACCACAGACTTCACAAAATTCCAGATAAATACTTCAGAGGATAGGTATTTTTATTATTTTTTCATGGATTATATACATTGTGTTAGTTCTTTGACTCCAGAGGCTTCTAATGTGGATAATAATTGTCCAGATGCTGCAGAGATAGAGGTTAAAAATGGATTACAGATCATCTGTGCCTTCCTCAATGTAAAGTGTTAGAACTTTTTATCACTGGGTCAGTGGTAAGGAAAAAACATTACGGAAATTTAGGAAATATTCTAATGGAAGCTGTCTTCTTTGGTTTATCAGTTACACTCTTTTCTCCACAGTCCCTGTATCTGAGGAAAGATCTATTAAAAAGTCATTGCTAAGGAAAGAAAATATTTCAATTTCTACCACTTGTTTGTTGTTCTCAGAGGAGTACAAGACTCTGCTGTTCCTTTCCGTGTTTTTCACTAGATTTCCATCTGTTCTTCCAGAGAAGAACTGGAAAAGAGGTCAAATAGCACCAGCAAAATTTTAGATGACAATAGAAGGAGGCAGAAATCTGCATTACAAATTTTGCTCTCTTTTTCTGCCATCTACCAATGGAATTTCTACTTACATTCTAATAAATGTGTGGGTTTTTTTCCCTGAAGTGCTGCTTTCAACCATTTGCATGAGGATGACTAGAAGTCCTTCTGTGCACCATGTGGGGCTGTACATCAGGGGAAGCTCTTGACTTGATGGCTTATTTCTCCTAGATTTTTCAGCTCTTGCTTGCACCTCTCTTGGACAACTTGCATAGTGATCTGCTCAAGCTCCACCTCCAAATGCAGTAGGATTTGAGAACAGTTCCAGAAGGAAGTGTTTCCAGGATCCCATTCATCTCTCCTTAGATCCCATTCATCTCTCACCCACTCCATGGTTCTCCTATGCAGCATTAATCTGACCCCACACCCAGGGAGGGAGCGCATGAATATTATTTATCACAACCTCGTGTTGTGGCAGTAGAAAAGTGCCCAGATTGGTAAAGTAGACAGTGGTGCCTCAAAAGAATAAAGCAAAGAAAGAGAACTGAAGAGGCCCTGATGGATCGTTCCCACTATTGGGGTGTTACAAAAATTTTGCCTCCAAAAATGTTAGTGGGCTGTGGATTTGCTCCTTTAAAGGTTGAGGATCACTGTAGCTCATGTTCTGACTAATGTAGTCTGCAGCTCTGAGCAAAACCAAACCTCCCAAGTTGTGCTTGGTGTCACAAGAGTGAAGCTGTGTTTAAAATGTCATTTGTGTACAGATAATTATTTCAATGGAGTGAGACAGTCCTGGAGCATTGGATCTGAAGGAAAGAATTCAGAGCTGCTGCTGATTCCAAATGCTCATCACCATCCCTGCACACATCTTAAATTAACTCCCTTCCTCCCAATTTTGTTTTTAGCTTTTACTTCTCCCTTCCTGTTTTATAAAGGTATGAGCTGTCCAGACCCTCAGAAATCTGGGTTTGAGGAATTAATGAACCCTTTAGGCATCCGCCTGGAATATTGTGTGTGAAACATATGGTGTGCTGGGAGAGCCATTTGGGAAGGCAGGGCCAGGAAGACAATCCCCACTCCTTTCTGCCATGCAGGTGCCTTCCTGCCAGCACACCTGCAGACCTCCCCAACAGCCAACTGGGAGTGCTCTACTGGAATATTGCCATTTGATCCAAGCTTATATCGTGAAAAAGTTTCTAATGACCTAATAACTTACTGCACTGACTTAGTTCATTAATTTAGGAGAATAACGTTTTGTATAAATATATGGAAACTTGGAATACTTTCTATATGTGGGGGGAGTGTGAGCATGGTTTAAAGGCTACAAAGAAACTGCTTCTGCTGCCAGGACTATTCACTTTCTAATCTCAATGGTTTCTCTTTGCCAGAAATAATTCAGAAGTGCCCAAGAAACAAGATTAAGTTCCTTTGGTGTCTGATAAAACACAAATGACATACGTTCGTAATGCGAGAGGACTCTGAGAGCCACAGAAGAATCTGTTGTTTGGCCTTTCCAAGTTTGGCTACATAATTAAAAGAACTTCACAGAGGAAATGAGAAGCTAAATGAGGTTTTTAAGTGGCTTGGAGAAGCCACTGACAATGTTTTTCTAATAGGAGCCAGTCTTGGTTGTCAGTTTTGAAGGACAATATTCAGTGACCTGACAGTTTGAGGCTTGTAAATGAAAGATCAGTTGTGTTGAACCTGCAGGGCATTCTCTTGTTTTTCTAAAAATTGCTCTCCCTCCTTGAACAATTATAAAATGTATTTTAAAAAGTTATCATTCTGACCATCTTGAAGTAAAACAGCTCTGCTGCAGAGGTGGGTTCTAACTGGGATAAGTCTTCTCTATACAGAGGGCTGATCCAACCCAGAGGAAGTGATTGATTCTTGTCCATAATGTCTAGAAGGATAACCACCAATATATCAGGCTCATTGTTTAGCTGCTGTTTTAATCTCTCAGATAAAATAACAGGAGATGATTGTGTTATGGAGAGGTTGGAGGGCTTGACAGCACCTGAAAACTGTTTAATTCCAGGGAAACATAAATCCAGTGCAGTTGTCTGAGGCACATTCAAGCAGGAAGACCCTGTCTGTTGGGATAGGCGGGAAGAGTTCCTCCTGATCCAGTTGTAACTCAGGGAAGTTTTCCTTTCCCTGGGTTTATTGAGCTTTGCTGTGCTGTGGAAGGGTTTTTTCCTTGACTGGTGTTCCCTGGGTAGCGTTCTGCACTAGACAAATACCTACTATTTGAATTTTCTGTGTAAAAATACTGGAGATGGTTAAACTCCTTCCCACCCAATGACACCTGAAAGACATGTAATGCTTTAATAGTTTCCTCAAAGTGTCAGAATATAATTCATGTGTTTATTATGGGATGCATATGTTGAAAATATTTTCTCTTTGTACAGAACAGTTCACAGACATGATTTATGTTTTAGAAATGGGAAATATTCCTGTTTTCTAGTCAGAATTGGAGCTTCCCTTTGGTATCAGTGGCATGCAGGGTTCATGGATGCACCAGTATTTCAGGGAGAGAAAAATACCTCAAAAGGCTCCTGGGCTGAGATAAAGACAGGGAGAGATCACTCACCAGCTACTGTCACTGGCAAAACAGACGTGAATTGGAGAAAAATTAATTTATAACAGCTGAAGTCGGGGTAATGAGAAATATAAAACAAATCTTAAAACACTTTCCCCTCCACCCCTCCCTTCTTGCCGGGCTCAGCTTCCTCCTGATTTTCCCTGACAGTGGCACACTGGGATGGGGACTGGGGACCATGGTCAGTCCATCACATGTGGCCATTTGTGCTCCTTCCTCCTCAGTGGCTGGACTCCTCACACCCTTTCCCTGCTCCAGAAAGGGGAAGAGAGTCCTCCATGAACTTCTCCAGCATCAGTCCTTCCCATGGGCTACAGTTCTTCCTAAACTGCCCCAGCGTGGGTCCCTTCCATGGGGTGAGTCCTTCAGGAGCAGATAACTCCAGCACGGGTGTCCTGCAGGATCACAGGACTCTGTGCCAGCACAGGCTCCCTTGTGAGGTCACAGCCTCCCTTGGGCATCCCCCTGCTCCAGTATGGGCTCCTCCATGGGCTGCAGGTGGATCTCTGCTTCCTTGTGGACCTCCATGGGCTGTAGGGACACAGTGCCTCTGGCATCTGGAGCACCTCCTGCCTCTCCTGCTCCCCTGACCTGGGGGCCTGCAGAGCTTTTTCCTCTCACATTTTCTCACTCGAGATGCTCCCGCCGTTGCTGGTGGGCTTGGCTGTGGCCAGCATCGAGTCCCTGCTGGCATTGCCTCCATCAGACCCGGCAGAACCTTCCAGCAGCTTCCTACAGCAGCCACCCCCACAGCCCTCCCTGCTGCCAAACGGTGCCACACAAACCCAGAGCAAGCATCTGCTGTGAATTGTCTGTTTTGATACCATCCGACCAGGAAGGTGCAAGCAGCAGAGGCAGAATTCATCCCTACGCGTGCTCTGCTCCATACTACTGCTTTAGTAATAGAGTAGTTTCAAGTGGGGAGGACTCAAGATGTAGCAGCTATTATTAGCAAGGCTGCCTCTAAGAAGGTGTTTATTTTAGACTTGCATGACTCATCCTTATTCTTACATAAAAGACAAGACAAAGTGCAGTTCACTGACTTTGGTCACTAATCAAAATACTGGCAAACCCTCAAAGTGCCTGACTTCCCTGTGTCTGTCTTTTTAATCTGGGTCTTGCTGTATGACAAAAGGAAGGAAATAAGTAACCAGAGTTTATTCTTTCTGTGACTAAGTATTATCTAGGAAGCTTTTAACTAATCCAGCTTTTACAGTGGAAGTTCTGCACCTATATAATTCACAGTGAGGGTTTTTTTGTTGTTTGCTGCTGCGTGCTGGCTGTCACGGCGCAGGATGAAATCATCGCTTTCGGCCACATTACATTTCCCGCAACCTTCCAGATGGGCTGCAGCTATGTCAAACAAAATTCTTCATCTCTTCTTGATAAATTATGTGATAACCTCGGGGTGAGGCCAAAAAAAAAAAAAACCCCAGAAAAAAAAAAGGAGACGTAAATCCAGTTATGCATAGTTAAGTGAGGGCATCTTCATTAACCCAAGGTGGGGATGCTGCAGTAGCAGGGAGTGAGAGGCTGCCCATGAGCTTTGTAAAGAGGTGGTCCTCATTTTCAAATGTATGAAGAGGAAAACACAAAAGCAGCACGTGCTCCAAGGCGAAATGAATGTTACCTTTCCAGGGAAATCAAAAAGAGGAGCAAAGAAGGCAATTGAAACCACAGTTGATCATTAGGATTTCCCAGTGGAAATATTTAAGAGGACTTTGCTGATGATTTGGTTGGAGCTGTGATGAATTTAGTACTTCAGACTTTAATAAGAAATTAAAAATTATACTGCATTTCCTGCTAAGAAGGCAAAGCAAGAAGTAAAAACACAAAATACATGACTTGGACCATGCTGGTTTGAAAAGTGAAGGATCACTTTGTCTTTTCCAGATGGAGGAAACTAACCTTGACTTCTTATCACAGCCTGCAACCCATCCTTCCTCTCTATTCTTGGCTTGTAAAACATATCTGTTTTGCTCTCTTGTTTGGGCATGTGCCTTCCTGACTCTGTCCAGGAAGAAGAAAACAGGCTCTGTCCTAGTTCTGAGTTATGCTTTGTTAGTGGCTTAACTCCTCAGTGTTATCAGAAACTTTTTCCATAGTTAAAGGATGAATTTGATCCTAATTCTTGCTCCATCCCTGTCTCCCTGATTATTCCTTGATCTTACTGAAGTTGGTGGGAAAGATTTGTATTTGTCATATTCCTGCCTGGTAAGGGTGATTTAGAATTTGTAAAGTGTCTCAGTGCAGAAAAGCTGAGCCACCCTCAGTGGGAATAGACTTTAAGGGCACCAAATTAGGGCTCTGATGGAATACTCTTAGAGCTCAGAATTCAGGCAGACAGGAATATATTTCTCATGCATAGCAGGAGTCGTGTTATCAAAATAAACTGAAGGTTTAGGTGATTGATTTGTAGCTAAGAACATCACAACTGTGCTGTCAGGAAGGAAAACTTCAAATTATAATCACAAAAGGTGATGTTAGGCCTCCTTTGGGTTCTGAAAGAGAAGTTTCAATTGCTAAGCAACTAACCCCAAGATCCTGCCTATTCTGGAGCTATTGTCAGTTTAATCTTGGTGCAGATCGGTAATGATACAGTTCTAAGATGCAGTCTTGGCTTGGTTTCTAAAGTTCCAATAAATTTGCTTTATTTTATATGCAACAGGGACATTTATTTGCCTCTGTCCTAAGGTTTGGGTTTATGGGAAGGAACTCGGCCTACTGAAGGATGTCTGTGCTCATGGCAGGGGGGTTTGGACTCTAAAGGTCTCTTCCAACCCAAACCATTTTATGGTGTTGGGATTTTTGATAAAATTACTTATTTTTGAGCAATGATGGAAATATATTAGATGGTAACTTGAGAATCTTTTAATGAGTAACTTGATGCTTTGAGGAGGCTGCATCCTGTTTTTTAGGTCTTTGATCTCTAACCAAAGTGACAAAATGTCTGTTTTTAGAGTTCTTGCATCTACACAACTTCCTACACATACCTATGCCATAGATGCAGGAAAACTTTCCCGAGGGTTGCTCCTACTTTCTTCCATATCCTCAATTTCTGACTACTACTCTGTTAGACACACTCTTATTTTCTCTTTGAAAATAACACTGGACCAGAAAGTCCACAGAGGTCAGGATTTCTCAAACAAACAGCCACCAGGCCCACAGGAACAGCACAGAAAATCAGGAAACCCAAATTATTTGCCCTGACTTCGACATACAAACCCCAGTGAATTTTACAAATTAGTTTTTCCAGTTTTGGATGCTGCCAATTCCTGAATTAAACAATGAGATTGAGTCTCTCCAGGAGGATAAAACTTCCAGCTCTTTGCTTCTGAGCAAGAATGCTGAGAAAGAACTGCCATGTAAACATAAACAAAATGGCTTTAAAGCTTTCTGCTGAGGAAACGTTTAAGTTGGAGTCAATTTGTGCTTAAAAGGACGATTTTCCCAGTCCTTTGTCCTTTTAAGTAGCCCTTGCCTGTTGTACCAACATTGGCCATTTGATGGAGTCGTTAAAGTCTCTATCAGATTCGAGCTCCTCTTCCCCACTTAGAAATTAGAAGGACTAATTAATGGCGTCTTCTTATCTGTCTGATTGATTGATTTCTTTTTAAAGTGCTGCCTCGGAACCCCCCAGCTTTTTGCTGTTCCCATGCCTTTTAGCAGAGTTATTTCTGGTACCTCTAGTGCACACACCTACATTTTTCTCCATTCCTCTGGACAAAATTGTTCTCCCTCAGTAAGAAATGTGCTCTGAGTGATAAGCATGTATTATATATGTGTGTGAAAGGAGCTACGTATTAGCAACAATGGCTCACTTAACTATTTCAGACAGCATATATTTAGGGTGGCTAAAAATAGTTTTAATTTCAGAGGCTCTCAGGAGCTTTGGTCGTGGATTCCTTGCGTTCCACAGGAAGATGCTCTGAAGGCTGACAGTCATGAAGCAATCAAAGCCAGTGGCAGAAGATATTCTGCCTTGGATTTGTGCAGTTCCAGCAGTGCTGCCTGTGCAGGATTTCGGGGAGACTGTAGTAGGAGTGAGCACACACTAAGGTTGCTTTTTACGATGTTTCCTAGAGCTGAAGCTTTTATGTTGCCTCAGTCAGACTTCAGAATCTGAATCATGTCTTTCATGGCCGTCTTCCTTGTAGTCTAAAAACAAAACCCCACCTGGAAATCAATAAAAAGCATATTAGGATGTACTGAAATTGTCCCTCTACCATTGCCAGGCTTGTCAATGCCAGTAACTGGGACAAAGCTGATTTAGGTCAAGGTATTTGGAGAGAAATCAGATGTGATGCTACTGTGATTTGGGCAATTAGGCAAAGAGCTCAGAGGCTGGAATAAAAAAGAGGATGGCACTCAAGGAGAATCAATCACTACCTTAAAGTCATCTAAAATTTATATATTAGAGCTCTGAGTGTGCCGCCTCCTCAGAGTTCTGTCTCCATGTGAGGTGGGAAAGCCATGTGAGCAATGTGGCACTAAAGGAATTGTTCCTGCTACCTCTGAAATGAAATTGGTAACTTCCAGCAGGGTTAGCTGGTGCATGTTTGGCAAAATGCAAAGTTCTTTTTCCCAGGTTTATCTGCAGCATGTAGAATTCCCATAGGCTGGGAAATTCAAATATTCCACATTCTCTGGGATGTGTGGCTGCTGGCAGGGAGCAATGTGCTGTCACACAGATGGAGTCAGGCTCCAAAGCAGTTCCACCCATCCAGTCCCTGGAAATAGTCCCCAGCCCTTGCTGCTTCCCAAATCCTGTGCTGGGAGTGCTCTTGGAGGTGTTGGCCAAGCAGGATTTAGTAGCCCAGCAGAGGGTCAGTGCTCAGGAGGGGCTGGATGAGGTGGGTGACATTCCATCTGCATTGCTGTCCCTGCCCCTTCCCGGGATGGGATTTAGGATGAAGTTTTTGGCACATCAGGTGCTCAGAGGAGTCATTCCAACACTTTGGGTGGTTTTATCTCCTGTGCAGGGGGATGCAGGTTGCCAAGCACCTCGGGAATTTGGGCTCCTGAGTCTCCCTGAACTCGTCCATCACGGGCAGTATCCGAATCACCCTGACACAGCTTCTGGCACTTCCAACTTTGTGGGAAATATTAGCTCTTTCCACAGTGCCTCCAAGTTTTAAACCTTTGCCTAAGAGCTTGATTTAAACTCCATTCTACAACACCCAGATACAATTTTCATTTGAATTATTAGGGATTTGCATAATATTTGGTGTTTAAATTGAAGTTTCCCTTCCTTAATTTTGGAAGCACATAGCATTTCTGCCCTTCAGTGTGGGGCAGCAAAAACTCTTTGTGTGCTTCTTAACAAACTAAGTTCTTTTTCTGATCTTCCCTTGTGTCCTTAAGACTCAGTTCATGTTCCACAATATTTAGCATAGGATCAAATTCAGGGGGGCTTTGCTGTTTGGTAATTTTGGGAGATGAGTTGCAGAGAAAATACAGGTGGCAGGAGAACAAGTCTGCAAAATTGTGATTTTGGATATCTTTTCTAGTGATTCTAAAATTACCGTTGGTATGAATGATGCTGATGCTTTCTGATTGAAAATCCTGTTACGTTCTTGCTTGGGCTTTGTCATTCGTGCTTTGTCTCCCTCTCTTCGGTGACTGTGCTCGGGTTTGGGGCATGCTTATCTCCACGAGGCTCTACTGCTGAGCTGCTGTGTTGGCACGAGGTTGTGCAGCTCTTCAGAGTGTTCCTGAAATGTCACTGTGTAACAGCACTGACTCACGCCCAGCATCAGATGGTGCTGCTCACTCCGGGTGCTGAAAGGAAGAAGGCGGTAGGTTTGGCTTCCTTTTGGCCACTAGAAGGCAGGAAGTGTCTCCAGAAGTGTTCCCAAAGCTTTGTTTGGATAGAGAATTGGACTGTGGAGCAAATGTCTCTGAAGGAGAGGCTGCAGCATCTCTGGCTGCTGCGGGCAGCCTCGGAGTGGGAGCAGTGCAGAAGGCAAAGCCTTGCTCCACTGGTTCTACCTTTTGTAGGGAGGGTGTTCCCTCAGGTGTGGAGCTCTCTATAGCCAAGGTGGAGCCTCTTTAAAGGCCAGGAAAATGGCTCATGCTCTGTGACTCACCAGATCATCCCCAAAACAGATTTTTATTTCCAAACTATTTACAAATAAAATCAAACTTAATGAAAGGTTTGTTGGTGATTCTTATTCGCTATGACAAAATGCTCTGAGAAATCCACTGTTATCCTCCTCCGATGCTTGTTCACTCACCAAAACAAATCATTCCTTTTTAACAGAGGAGCTTTTTGCACTTATACTCTTGCTTGAGATGATAAAAAGTGGTTATTCTGTGTGGAGAGTAAGTAAATTAGAACGTCGCTTCTTTGAAGTGGTAACAAAAAGCCTCATTATGAATTAATGAAGTTGCTCTTATAAACAAGTTTGTTTTCTTTAAAAAGAGCTGCAAGCGTTGTCTTTGGTTGCTTTTGTTGAGTTAATGTTGTATAACATGGTATTTGTGGCTCATGTCTGTTTTACATTACAGTTGTGCCTATAGATTTGGATGTTGTTTTAAACTAAATATTTCCATGTTTGTAACTATGCTGTGCAATGACTCCATCACTGATATCTCTTTTTGGGGTTTATCTTCCATTTGGGAAGTCTGACATGAAACATGTACAAAAGCTGCAGTCTGGTTAGTGCAATCAGTAATTTTCTAAATTAAAATAGGACACTCGCATATCACCAGCTGACTGATGGGTATTTCTTCATTCTGATATAACACAGAAAACATTTTTATGTGAGTTTGATTGTTCTGTATGTGCTTGGACAATCCTCAGGCCAGACTTCAGTCCTCATTCCCATGGCCTCTAAATTAAACTTCCAAGGGATTCCAATTTTAAGGCAGCCTCGATAAAACTAACATGGCTTTAAGAAAGAATTATCTCCATCTGCTCTAAGATTAGGCTTTCCTGCATAAAGAGGGATGCATGAGCAATACTTTTTTTTTTTTAAATATTGTTCTTAGAGCAGATGCATTTTCTGGAAAGTGACTGTATGTGGGAGGAGGAAATATAGATTATCAACACATGATGACAACACTTTCTGTCAATATATCTGTATAATCTCTGGGAAGGTTTTAACAGAAAATCATTGAAATGTACAGAACCAGGCAGTTTATATCCTATGTAGAGGGTTTAATTTTAAATTGTGTAGCCTGACTAATGGGTGCTTACCTAATGTAAATTAATATTGGGCTGTATTATTAATGCTCATAAAGAGATCTCTATTTTGATCCATATTTTAGAATTCTCTGCCTAATGGCCTTTAGTGTAGGTATGCACAGCTTTAAAAATAGAAGGGCTCAGCCTGCAGGCTTCTACCTCCTGTAAATACTTATCAAGTGGTTCATTCAGAATTCAAATAAAGATCCATTGTCCTTCTCAGTGCTTGCATAATAGCACTGCAACACCCCATTTGAAAAAATACGATATTTTTAGGGTGGAACACAGCCTCCTGTTTTCCTCCAGCGTCAGGTTGGGAGTTGTTTAATTGGGGTCTGAAGGCCTTCATCCCTTTGGGAGGCAGGGTGTGCAGGTGGGTGCTGTTCCAAGGGCACAGCGGGAATGGGAATGCTGCCTCAGCTCCCCCTGCTCCCCGTTCCTGTCCCATACAGCAGCACAAGAGGAAGCTGGAGCTGGCTCCAGGGATAGGCCTGGCTTGGAAATGCGCTCTGCCCTAAGGGGATCCTGTTCTTCGTGCTGCCCTGGAGGAGTTGTCCCGGAGGAGCTGAGGGAGGCGACGGGGGCCAGTGGTGGCACAGGGCTGCCAAAAGGAGGTTTGTCTAAAACTCATCAGAGCAGACCAACTCCACCCACGGTGCTGCCCAGAGCCGGCCCAGCACTCAGATGGCAGTGGCTGTTTGTGATCCAAAGCAAAACTACCCCTTTAATTTTTGATTCTTTTTTTCCCTCTGGAGTCAATTCATCATAAGGGCTTCACAAAGCATCAGCTACTCTGCTGAGGGAGAGGCAAACTGGGACAAAGTGGGTGACTGGCCAGCACAGGAGCATGGAGGGATGAGAATTTGCTTTCTCAGTGCTTGAGTGAGCAGCTTGGGTTGCATTTCTTTTCTTTCCTTTCCTCAATTTGCTCCCACCTCAGAGCAACCCCCAGCAGAGGAGGATGACTGTGGATATGCTGGGGGAATGAGGTGGAAGCAGCTCTGGCTGCAGCGCTTAAGCAGTTTTAGATTTTCATGCATAATTTCATCTGTGAAGGGCAGACGTGCTAGAGAGGTTTCTTTACTATATGGGTGACCTCTAGTTTGCTATTTTTGGTACCCTATTTTTGGTGCTGTCTCTGTATCATAATTTATAGGCTATGAGAACAAATTCAATGTAACAGACATGTTCACAAGATGAATAATGTTAAGGTACTGTCTGTTGCACTTCAAACTTCATTTTAATTTCACTGAATTTTAAACTAGTACATATTTTTTTGGGCATTGGAATGTGGAAAAAAAATAAGTTATCGGCTTATCTTCAGTGAGTTTATTTCAAGGAAAAAAAGAAGCAAAACAGATGTGCACAGTTCATTGGATTTTTTCCCTGAGAGAAGTTACAACATGAGAAGCTGCCACCTCTTGCACCTGGCAGACGTCAGACAAATTCATCTTAAGTGCCATTTAATTGATTGCGGAACACTGCAGTTCAATCAACTGCAATAAAGTTAATTGAACCTCTCCAATGAAATGTGATTTAAACCAAAGGAATCAAAATAGGAACAGGTACTTATTAATGGAGGCCATTATTTTTAATAGGACAGGTCCAAGTAATTCAGTGATGCTTAAATGTTCTGTGTAGTCTCATGAGGATGGGAGTCACTTACTTGCAACAGCTTTTAGGTTAGATGTAAGTATGCAAAATGCAAAATTTTGGATGGGAGTGCTAATTTAACATAGATCTGCCATTTAAATTGTGCCATGGGTAAGAGATGAAAAGCAGCCTTGAACCTTGCTGGTTTTTTGGGGGGCAGCTTTGATCCCAAACTAATCCAGTGAGTTTGTACTTATTAGAAGAAAATGAGAAGTGCATTTCCCTTGAGGGAGGTCAGACACTGGTATGGGGCCAGTCTTAGCTGGGTGAAACACAGATGAATGTATGACCATCTTTATAGGCTGGTTTGACTAAAGTTAGACACATTAAAAAAAAAAAAAAAGAAAGGTCTTTGAAGGACCTGCAGATGTTATGCTCCACTCAGGTTTTCAACTTTGTGATATTATTAAAACATGTGTTTTACCAAGGCATGACATTACTCACACATGATATGTTTGTAGAATGCTGGGAAAGTAAGGGGAAACTAAAGACTATGTAGGCTTTTGGTAGTTTGACACAGGAAAAAAAGAATTAATATAAACTGGTTACACCTAGGACAGAAATTAGAAGAAATACCGGTTCCTCTCAAAGGTTCTGGGCCTAACAGGAATAGCTGGGACGAGAAATCTGAGAAGTTCCAAGATGGAGCTTGGCTAAATGTTCAGAAACAAATTTTGTGATGCAGTTGCCATGACAACCAAGGATTCTGGAGTTTATGCTCTGAGATGCCTCTTCCTTCCAGTGCCTCTCTCAGAAATAGATGTTCCTGAGCGCAGCTGAAGCTTTGGTGCGACTCGGGGGGATGCAGCGCTGCCAGCTGAGCCCTTCCTCAGCAGCTCTGGTGTCTCCAGGCAGAGACCACATCCACAAGACAGTGGTTCTACCACTGCTGAATCGGCCCAGGGAAAAGTCTTTGCCTGGCTGGAGCAGCCCTGCAGATCCCAAGTTTCACCAGGCTCCAGCTTGTCCTGCTGCCCTTGCCCAGAGCAAGCACCAGGCAGTAAAGTCTCCATTTGTCAGGGGAGCTGCAGCAGCAAAGGCACAACGTTTCCCCTGTGTAAACAGGGGGAAATGTGGTGACAGGATGGAATCCAAAACCTCAGGACATTGTCTCTCCACAGGGTGTTTTCCTTTAGGCATATTATATCTTGTTTGTGTGCCCTAATATTTGAGTTTATGCCAAGAAATTTATACTGTAGCAAGGCTAGGAATGATTTTGGTGTTCTTCCCCGTAATTCATACGTACTTTTTTTCTGAAAGGCTGTCAAATACTTCCTTATAATGTTTCTTCTTCTGGAGAAACCCCATAAATGATAGAATTCAGGTGGGAAGTTGCCTCCTTTGATCACCTGGTCCAATTCCATGCTCACTGGCTTCTTTACATCATCCCATGCAGTAAGGCCACAGGTCAGGCAAATCTATGAGCAAGTGGATTACTGCAAAAACATGATTGATGCAAGATGTCAGCTGGAATTTCCATATCCTTGTGTCCCTGCTTCTGTGAAGCTTTTTTATGTTTTTTTAATAGCACCTTTTGGATCAACAGAATGCACTAAGCCTCTGAAGCATCTTTTACACCAAAGTAGATTAAATGGGATACGGTCAAACACCAGTGGGAATCAGTGATGTTTGTGTGGGAGGTCAGAATGTAAACAAACTTCCCATTTGTGTATTAGTCTTCAGCAATTTTCCAGAGACTGTTCAAGGCCTGTTTCAGAAACTGTTGAAATAAATGAATAGTTGGAGCCTGGTAGACTGAAACCGTTTGCTTCTGTCTGTTTAAGCTTCTGTGGTGTGATGGGAATAATTGGGTTTGCAGAGACAAAGTAATAAATTAATTTCCATTATGGAACTCATTTATATATTATATTATTACTTTGTATTTTCATCTAAAACACAGGTTAAAATCATGTGTTGGCTTTTTGAGACAGTGAATCTTGATACCGTTTGTGGTGAAATGCATTTTGTAAGCACATAAAATGTCATTACACCAAAGCATCTTTTGGCGTTGGACCTTTTAAACTTGCCTCCTCCTTTGGGTCTGTGGTCATTTTTGCATTCGGGCCTTTTCTAGGATAGTCAGGGAGAAGTATGCTCCCAACAGAATTTGTTCAAATTTACTTTCACAGAAGCCTTTCTGGATTCACTATGTACCCTTGTGCTGTCCACAAGCCTGTTAAATCCAGCTTTTAGAATTAATTTAGAGGATAAAATAGTAGGATTTTTTGACACTGAATATGCTTGTCAGGTGCAGATCTGGGACATTTGGGCTGGTTTGTGCTAAATGCTGCTCCAGCCCATCTCAGGATGGCCACAGACACCACAACCCGCTGCTGGTTTACAGTGGGTGACCCCTGGGTTGGCACTGTGGGTTTACTGAGAGCACAAATAACTTCCCCAAAAGTGTCTGGGTCACTGTGTCTTTCTTCCTCTCACATTTTAGTCTCCAGATGGGAAACTCTTACTGGCTGCTGACAGGCAGTGCCACATGCACAGCTCTGTGGTTACTTGGAATGCAGAAGCATCATTTGAGCCTGCAAGATCACTTGCGGGCTGTTTATTTTAGCTGGTACAAGTTGTGATTGGGTTTGTGTGTGAAATATTTATCAAAAAGGGTGAATTTTAGGAAACATGTAGGCAGGGGGTCATAAGTGTGTGTAGCGGGTTTGGGGGTTTGTTGGAGGTTTTTTCCAGTAGTTCAGTGGATAAAGAAGGTCTTCTGAGAAGCTGCTTCTGGGAGGATGTGCATTCCCAACTTCAACCATTCCACCAATGGGCATTCCAAGCATGATGATGGAGTTCTGTGTACTTAATTACTGTTTAAAATCATTGGCGGCCTTTTCCACTGAGGGAATGTTTTGGTAATGGGAGGATTAGGATGATGCATTGAAGAAATCAACTTTTTTTCAATTTTTTCTTAAATTTTTGTTTATATAACAAAGTCTGCAAAGGTCTCTTTCTCTGGTAGTGGGTTTTGTTTTCTTTTTGCACCTTCCTACAGGAAGGCTGCTCTGGTGAATGTGTTCCAGCTCATGCATCTGCCAGCTTACAATGTGCAGGTTATTTTACTATTGTATTATATTATATTGTGTTACATTGTATTGCGTTACATTACAGTATATTATTTTTCAACCCATTGCATAACTGTGCATTTCAGGAAGAAAGAAAGCTCTTGTCCAGCTTCTTTAGACTATTTTTAAAGACATTCAGTCTATGAGATCATATTACTTCATAAATTAATTCTCTCAAAGTAATTTCCATCCCACTGCCCAGTAACCAGGTGATAATAAAGGATGATTTTTCAAAAATACAGAATTCTGAGTCTTTTCCCAAGAGTCCAGAGTGGATAGAGTTGTTGAAATTGTGGGCTGTCCCAAGGGACACTTTTCCTTGCATTTGGTTTTTTGGATGACCAGATTTCATTGAGGTAGCATAGACTCAGCCTCCTCACATGTCTATTTCTATTATCTATTTTCACTTATTTATGAAGGACATGGGAGAAAAAGCTTGGTGCAGGAACATTTTCTGGAATAGTAGAAGGAAAATAAGAACCTCAGGTTGTGCAGTGAAAGATTGCAGAAAATATGTGGAAAGATTGGGTTGAAGAAGAGAGAAAGACACAAATTTATGCCTGCAAAACAGCTTTACTCTTTGTTTCTAGAGCTTCCTTCCAAACACTTAGCTGCTGAAATAAAAGCAGTTTTTGAGTGTTTGCAAGAGCGGGATTACATTTAATACCAAGAACGCAGGTGATAATGAAATGAATTGGCACAGTTGGAATGGATATGTGCTTTACTGCTTTACAATTTCCCCCTGCCAAAGCTTGAAGTGGAAGTCAAGAGAGATTTGCCTCAAATTATTCACACCTGGAAAAGTTTTGCTGAATAATATCAAACTCAAACTGTCAGACAAACCTGCCTGAACTCTGGTGTCTCACTGCTTAATGACCCTTCCTGCAGTCATTTGGCTTCTGGATGAAATACTGAAGAAGGGTAAAAGAAATAGTGTCACTGAAATCCTTATAAGCTATTGACAATTCCCAAGTTATTGCTTTGTAATCATGCTCCAGTTTTACCCCCTGAGGTGCTAAAGACTGTGAAGATGAGGTTCTGCTCTGCTGGTTTCATGATTCTTTTGTTCTCTAGTATTTCCATAAGACTCTGAGTTAAATAACCTCCAGCTCTCCTGTCAATATTTTTATTTTATTTATTTTCAAATAAATCTTTTCAGTCCCAGCTTCTGTAACTGCGCCTTTTCAACAAAGGTGTTATAAACAGTCATTTACAGGTTCTGTTTCTGAAACAGCTTTAAAAAAAATGTTGTATATATTTGCTCCTGCTCTAAATGTTAAATATCATTGCACAGAACGATGGGAACAGATGGGATGCTGCATAAGCTGTTTATCATATTACACATTTATCACTTTACACTAGTGAAGTGTACATGTGTTTGATTAATATTGACTTTTGATTTATTTGGAGGGCTCTATTTTTTGACAGCATTAGGGATTACATTGTAATCCTTACTGGCTTCCAAGCTTGAAATTTAATTCCAGTAAAAATAGAGTGGATGCATTCTGTAATTCTTAATTACATGATTTTTTTATTATTTTTTTTTTCCTGTGGAAACGAATCACCTGGTTGAGGCTTTAATACTGGAAGGAATTCAGAAGTAAATGGATAATGCTGTTTGCTTCAGTATTTTAGACAGATTAAATTTAGATGCCATTGGTCCAACTAAATAAATATCTCTTGGAATTAAATACCAGATGCTAAGGAGGTATATAATAAAGCAAACCAGCAAGAGTCCTATTTAAATCAATATTCTTTTATACCCTCCACCTACAGAATGAGAGAACTTCGTCTTTGCCTGCTCAACAGGTCTGGATGTTCAGCATGTGTTCCACCTACGTCACAGTACACGGAACCAAAAAAGCATCTCCATAAGCACCTCGAGCTGAGACACAGAGCACACAGCTCGTCCCGCAGGCTCCCGACTGCAGCACTGTATTGGAAAGATGGTTTACCAATGCATTGGTTCATTAAAATGCATTTTGGCTCAGCTGAAGCCTGAAAAAAGGAAAAGTTTTCCTTCCAGACAATGGATGGAAAAATGATTTCAAGTTGGAGTGGGGCGGCTTGTGCTGTTTGTTCTGCTAAACAGCAATAATATTTGATGAGAGATTCTGCTCTAAACTGTAAATCCTTTAGAGTGTGAGATGCCCAGCCTGTCAGAATAAATAGAAGAGGCTAAAAACACTTACTTTGAAAATGACTGTTCATTTTGGAAGGCATTGAGTGTTCTCAGTGAAATATTACTAAGTCAGTGGAATTTTGGAGAGAGATCAACTTCCCAGCATGTTTCCTGGCAGCAGCTCTTCCTCCATTCCTCAATATCTTTTATGTTCAAGTAGCACAGGCAGCACTTCAGTCTTACATGTTGTCAGCGTTCAATTTTCAGATAACTTTCAGTGACTCCTTATAGATTGAATGAATAAATAAATTACTTTTAGCTGTGCTTATTTACAGTTTTTATGCCTCTGCTTTCTTCTATGTCTATTAATTGATATTATGAAAAGGCATATCCAGCAAAAAGGATGATTTAGCACTAGGAATTACTAGAGAGTACATATATATATATATATTTTTTTCTCCCCTTAAGATGAGTGTTGCAGTGCAGTTTGAAGTTTAATTGGCATGACCACAGTAGCTGCTCAGGGCTTCATGAATTTACCTCTTCTTTTTCCATGGATACTCTTTGGGTCTGCTATGGCCCTGTTGCCTTTGCTTCCAGGACAGGAGATCCTTCTAGAAACTTGCAGAAGGAAAACTAGTTGTTGTAAATAAAATATGTAAAGGGCAGGATTTGGTTGAATTTATCTAGGTGTGCATTTCCCAAATGACTAGCTTTGTTTTCTGGTCATCATGTCACCTATGCACTGTTCCTTAAATACATATTTTCATTAAAAAGCAGTACCTAGAAATTCTGTTTCTACCTGTTCCTTCCATGCTCTGTTTATTAAAATGATAGAACAAAAATTTTCTGCATTTTGGTCTAAATGACTCCTTCTTTTCTGTGCAGGTTAATAATGAGAATGTAGTGAAAGTTGGCCACAGGCAGGTGGTGAACATGATTCGACAGGGGGGCAATCACCTCGTGCTGAAGGTTGTCACAGTAACCAGGAATCTTGATCCAGATGACACAGCAAGGAAGAAAGGTACACTTTTCTCTCTTCCTAATGGACTCTCCTGCTCTTCCTTCATAGAAAACCAAGTATGGGCATGAAACTGCTGTTTTCTAAATTCTGATTTATTAGACTTCGCTTCTAAAATTTGAAATGCCCTGTTCTTGTTTAATTTGGAGTGATTTAATTCTGTTGGGTTAGACATGAACACGTGGCCAAAAGAGCAATATTCTCTCGTCATGCTTGGTGTTAAAGTTCATCTTTTTGGGTTTTTCACATGTATATGTTTGAGGATCTTGCAGTACAATTTCTTGCAGTAGTGAGAGAGGAAAAACACAAAGAACAGATGATCTTTTATTAATTTCAAATGTACTTGAGATGGGGGTAGTTCAGCAGTGTGTTTCTTACCCACTCATCCAAAAAGCCACCACAAAAACTTCACCCCCCCCAACAAAAAGAGGAAACAAAAAAGGAATTTACACTGTTTCCTTCACCTTAGATGCTCCTGATTTTGGTTTCCCAGCTGTGCTGGGAAGTCATTAGGCCCTCATAATTATCATTAAGCAGGAAAGATTGCTGCTGCTCACTGGTGTTCCATAGAGCAGCAGTACAGCTCAAAGTTCCTGTTCCTCCCACAGTCCCATGGGTTATCACTCACACCTGGCTCTTCAACACAGGAGCAGGTGAGGAATGGGCACTCCAGGACTCCCTCCTGCTCCATGAAACTAAAACTTTCTGTCTGTGCTGGAAGTGTTTTTCACCTCCACTGCTTATTAAAAACAATAATAATTAAAAAAAAAAGAATGAAACCAGCTTATGGGATGAGGGGGAAAGGCTGTATTAAACTAAATCATGTCCCAGCATGGTCCTGCATTATTTTTGGCTTGATGGAATTACTGTTCACACATTTTAAACAAACCTTTTTGCCTCTGCCTTTTGGTATTTATCATATTGACCTTAATGTAGTGACAGGATAAGGGGCAATACTTTAAACTGAAAGGCAGCAGGTTTAGACTAAATATTTGTGGGAAATTCTTTACTGTGGGGGTGGTGAGGCCTGGAACAGAATGCCCAGAGAAGCTGTGGCTGCCCCATCCCTGGAGAGTGTCCAGGGCCACGATGGATGGGACTTGGAGCAACCTGGGATAGCAGAAGGTGTCCCTGCCTGTGGCAGAGGGGTTGGAATGAGATGATCTTTTCTGATCAGCAGAAATATTTGTTATCAGGATACTAAAGCACAGATTACAGTTTCTGTGCTAGATTATTGCCTTGGTATTTCAAGATCTTATATATTCTAAGGATCACCTGTTTCCCTTAGAGTCACTTTAACAATTCAGATGCATTTGAATGTTCTTTCCTGAATTTCTCAGATTGAACAGTTTCTCCAATGATTAAATTAATCTGCCAGAGTTTGGCTGGTGCCCAGGAGGATTTACCCCCGCATATTTCTCAGAAGGGGCACCACTGCTGCAAGGTCCTTTCTCTAGAAAGCCCTTTTCCTGCTGGGAAAAGGAAAAGAGGTGCACAGTTATTTAGCTTTAAATGTTTCTATGTATCCTGTTACATAAAAGCTTGCGGATGTGTCAAGCAACCTACGCTAGAGCCAGAAACAGTGGAGAAATTCAGTCCATGAAAAGCATCTCAGGGCTTTTTCCTCCGCATGTAGGTATTTATTCTCGCCTTATTGCATGGAGTTTATTCTTTCAAATGGATATGGAATTGTGGCTGTGAGCATAGGGCTTCCAGAGGGTGTGTTTTGGCTGACACTCGTGTGTTTTTCTGTTCCATGCACAGCCCCACCACCTCCTAAGCGAGCTCCAACCACTGCACTGACCCTGCGGTCTAAGTCCATGACCTCAGAGCTTGAAGAGCTTGGTAAGAAAGTGTTTTTTGGCAGGCATGCTGGCTTGGTGGAGATGTAAATATCTATCTATATGTCTCTATGTGAAATTGATGAAGGGAGCTGCACTGTGTACAGTGTCTAGAGCAGAGGAGGTTTTAAGAATGCTGCATCTTTGGAGAGTTCAAAATGTGCATGACTCGCATGAATGATTTTTGTGGAGACTTGTGCCTTTACTGCTGCGCAAGGGAATGTTGATACATTTTATGCATCATCAAAGTTTGGCACATCTACCAAACAAAAAAAGAAAAAAGAAAAGAAAAAACTGCTATATCATGTTTTGTTAGCTTTGCTTTCTAAATTTTCAGTTCATCTAATACTGTTTTATTTTAAATTTCTGTGGCCTCTCATTAGTGGATAAAGGTAAGCTGCCAGAAGCTGTTGTTAAAAACTGACAGTGTTAAAGCAGCTTCAACTTCAACTTGTTTCATTTGATCTGAAAAAGTGCATATTATGATATCACTTTTACTTCTGTGCATGATATAAAGCTAATTCCTCTCACTATCGGTAATAAAAAACTATTGAGCATTCAGTCTTTTATTTGCTAATTTTGAGAAATGTGGTTTTAGATTCCTTTGCTTGATCATCCACGTTCTAGATATGCATAATTCTTCAGGAATTTGTATTCATTTTCTAGCAATGAGGAAGGTAATTGTTCTTTCTTTCCTGGTTTTAATCTGTTAGGTCATTAAAAGGTAGAATTTCTGCAGCTAGACTGAGACATGGAAGTAGGAATAAATCATATATAAAAAGAGAAAAGCCCAGTGCATATTTCTATGTGGCTATAACAGTAAAACAGTGTGTTTAGCAAGTGAGAAATGGGTGTAAAACCAAACCACATCCCTCACTGCAGAATAATAGATGATAATAATCCACACAATAAAACCATTTTTCCACGTAATTCTACAGTGATTTAAATGCTGAATTTTGTAATCTTGAGGTTTTCCTGACATGGACTCATCTGAAGGCCAAATAGAAGGAATCATAGCCTTGTGGCCTCTTTTTTTCCCCCCTGTAAGTCAGTATTTTCTGGGACAGATGGACCCCATCCATCCTTTAGTGAGTCAAGTCACGTAACTCCAGTCGGAAGTCTCCCAGCAAAGTGGTGCTGAAGTGGGTAGTGTCTTCTCTATGGTCTAACAACCAAATGAAGACCAAAAAACCACCCCAGTCTGATTATTTAGCTCCAGCAGGTCTCAGAAAATTTCGTCTTTATGTACAAGGAAGTTTAGGAGCTTAACTCAAGGTATCAACAGCTTGTGAATACTCCATCTTTTTCCTTCCAGAATTAAAATGTAAAATGTTATTTCTGGAGCACACTTTGTGGGTCTGAGTGTTTTTCATTTGCTTTTCTTTCATGGAGTGCTGAGAGCTTGCAAAACTTTGCTGGTTTATCAACCACCTTTCCCGAGGGGACAGCAAGACTTTAGTACCATTTTTGCCCCTTTGTTATCCTCTTCTGCCAGTTGCTTTCAAGCTGAGGATATTCTTCTATTTCTCTGACTTTTCAATCTTCCACAGGAGATACTGGTCTTAAAGCAGAAGCAGCACTTCCCAAGGGGAGAATAGCTTGTTAATCATAATGTCCCCAGGGGAGACCATAATATTTTAGCTGTCCCACCCCCTCCCCACCCCCTGCTCAAGTTGTGGCCCTTGCTCTGCTGTTTGTCTTCACCAAGTGGCAGAAACCACTGCAACTCCTTTAACAAGCAGCCACAGGATGCATTTCCATTTTTAAGCACATTTCCCATTCATGCCTTTATCCAGATTGGGCAGACATTGCAGTGGCAGGAGTCTTCTGTTCTGAGGAATAGTCCTGCACCATGTTCCAGAGGTGTTTGTCCCCTAGGAAAGCTGTAGTATTAGCAGAAATTTGCTTTCTTCCTAAAAAAGTCTGTAAATGCCACTTCTGTGACACTCTGAACATTTGCCACCCTAGCAAGCAATGTGACTGCTGTTCCTAATAACATCTGTGATCTACCTATTTTCATATTTGTCCTGGAAAAGGGCTGTTACCAGAAGGGACAAGAACTCTTAAATTGCACAGCAACTGAACAACCTCCCACAGGGATAATGTTCTCCCTATCATCAGTTAAAAGTTGTCTCCTGGCATAAAACACAGCTTGTATGTGTGTATTTATCTATAATTTATATATCCCTCTATGTATTTGTGTATATACTGGGCATCTGTGAGAGCTATGAGAACACCCACATTTTTATAGCCATTAAACTCTAATGAATGAGCATTTCTTTCATGCCATATATGTGCAAACCAGATAGAAAGTACCTATAAATGAGCACTGTGGATGTTCTCATCAATACCTATGTGTAACCCTTTCCCCTGAACTGGAGAAGCTCATGGTCTCAATAATGTCTCGTGACAAAGAATCCCACGGGCTAATTATGTGCTGTGTACAGATGTATTTCCTTTTTATTGGTTTTGATTGTGATGCCTTTAATTTTATTGAATGTCCCTTGTTATGTAATAGAAGAAAAAGGTAAATAGAAACTCCCTATTTGTTTTCCCTTAGAGTGCATAGTTTTGCAGTGTCTTCTAGCTAAGTTAAACATATTTTAAAAAAAAAAGTTATCCATCTTGCAATCATTGCAGTCACTTCCTTTGCCTGGCTCTGAACCCTACTTACAGTTTTATTGACATGTTTTGAGCTATTCTGTTCTTCATAATACAGAGCAGACCATCTGAGCTGTTCTCTTTCAAATTAATTAATCCAAAAGATGGCAGTGTGCTAATTATTCCTTTCCATTTCAATCTGCAAAGATTTGGAAATGCCCAATGTTGTCATAGTTTGACAGCCCTGGTATCAGTAAGTTGCCCCAATTACTGTTTTTAAAAAAGAACTTAAAAGAAAAATTCTACATCTATCCCTAATACCTGCAGGGGAGAAATTCCTCGTAGTTATCATAAACCCTGATAAACAGCTTGGCAAAAGCAAATTTTACCTACTGTGGTTTGAGAGATGCCTGTTTAGTAGAGGTGAGCAGGGAGAGACTGACATCTTAGAGGAAGGATAATGTTTGAGCTCAAAATGACTGACGAGGATTTAGCATATAAAACATTACCTTCAGAATTGATTCACAGTTCATTCCCTTTCTATTTCCAAGCTTCAGTACGGAAGAAGAAGGGTAAGGGGAAGCATTTTGTCTCTTGTTTAACCTGTTTCTCACCTTTCCATAGTGAAGGGTAATAACAATGTTAATGTTGGCATATGGTCCAGTTTATTTTATGGTGTCAAATGTACATTAATTATTGTATATGTTTTTTAGTTATTTAGTTAATAAATTGCAAACACACTTAGAAACTCAAACAGAAGACCACATTCAAAAATATCCCCCGCATTTCTTCCTTTTGTCTCCTTTCCTTCACCTTGCCTTTTTTTTCCCTTCTCTGTACCCAACTCTCCTCCAACGCCTTCCATCTCATCTCCTCACAGTTCCTGTGGTGACTGGCACCCACAGAGAGTTAGTGGCCAGTGACACTGCAGTGCAGTCCCACGTTAGTGATCCCGCTTGTCTCCCGAACGGCCACACGTTCTCCTGTGCCCACACTGTGTCTGTCTCAGGAATCAGGGATCTTGCACACCACACCTGAGCTTCTCACCCGCAGAAATGCTGCTCTGTCTGGTAGAACATCTTCCACGCTGTCCTGTATGCATGGAGTGCCCTCCCTGGACTGATTCATGAGGCCACCCACCACCTTCTCCTTGAAATCTCTCCCAAAGACCCACCTTCCCTAGATCCCCACTGAGCAATCATCCCAGCACTGATGGCGAGGCAGGGGGGCAGGTAGAAATAGCAGTGCTATTTTAATAGATTTCATAAATGTATTTTTGTGTACAGAGAGTTTGTTTGTGTTGAGCTGTACTTTTTCCATGCTCCTGTACGTCATTTTGCTTCCCTAGATTGTGAGCTCTCCTGAGCAGGGGCTGTTCATTTCCACGTTCTCATGGAGTCTGGCCCAAGGAAGAGTCTCCCACTTCCCTGAGCCCCTGGGTGGTAGCTGGGTAAAAACAGGCTGTGTCCTGCCCTTGGATGAGGTTCAGTGTCATGGAAAGGAAATCTAGGCTGTAGGCAGTGTCTTCTCTCAGCAGGAAAGCTTTTCCTTTTTGATGTTCAATAGGATGGAATTGGGTTATTTTCCACTCTTTATTTTCCTGCTCTTTCCTGACCTCCTTTCAGGTGGTTACCAGAGATTCCAGCTAGGGATATTTACCATTCTCCATTCAGAGAATATGACAGAATAAACCACATTGCTACTGAAAAATATGTTTTGGCAGCATATAAAAAAAAATTCTTTGTGTTGTTGTGTAGAGTCTTCTGTCAACCAAAAATTCAGTTTTCTGGGTCAGAGATGAGGGAGGCATTAAGATAAAAATAATGGCTTCAGTGGTTCTGTCTGACTGGTCTCGTTGGTTATCTCTGGAGATGGGTTCTGGTTCATTGGGAGAGCAGAGGAAAGGAAGGCAGCACAGGACATAGGCTGTATTTTTTGATATTCAGGGTAGAAGATCCTGAATATCAAAAGAAGGGTATTTGTCTCTTAACAGGTGATAAAGTCCTTAGGTTTGGATCAGTATGGCATGGGAAGTTCTGTCATTTTACTGCAGTTACAAAGCATGAATTACTAAAATTTAACTTCATCTGTGCTACTGACTTTCTGCTTGCAGTAGTTGCCTCATGCAGAGGTAGCTTCCAACCTTGAAATGTGTGTGCGGAGGGGTCGTGCTTCCAAACTACTTACTGCATTTTGTGGGATATATGGGACAGGGGAGAGGTGTTCTTCTTTCTTGTACTTTTCCAAGAACCATTGTATGCGTAAGTTATGGCAACATGTAAACTAAGAGTTGTAGCAGCAACTTGTTGGAGGCAGCACTCTAAAATGTGATTCCATTAATACTGCAAAATAACCAGGAGATTCGTGCAGCAAATTGAAATGAAAGTTTGAGAAATACTTTGAAAATGAAAGATTATTCCTTTGGGAAAATTTTAAGGTCATAATTTTCATCATCATGATGGCAAAATAGGTATCATTGGAGCTTCAAAATTATTATTTTAAAACTTTAAATTTAACTCTGTTCATAATAAGTTTATGCAGCTGGTGGAGAGCTTGGTTTTAAATGGCTTTCCCTTCAGTTTTTGGGTTTTTTTACTTTTGAATAACTCGATGTGGAGGGAAAATTTTAGAATTATATGATCCTTAAGGAACACATCCGTAAGCTAAGATCTATAAATGTCTAGGTACATGATTTAGAAGTTTCCTGCTCCTCAGCTTTCTTTGTTGCCAGGAAATGGGTTTGATTTAGTGAGTAATTTGGGATTTTCAGTGCAAGCTGAAGTGGACAGTGTTGAATTTTAAAATACTTGATATAAAATCCTGTAAGAGAAGAGACAAAAAGAAGAATAGAGCAGGTTAAATTTCCACAGCAAAACGAGAATGACAAGACAAATAATCCTTCTGCATTAATAAATAATCTGCTGGCAGTGTCACGTGGGTGTCCGTTGTGAGCTGGGGTGGTGCTTTGTTTGTTCTTAGATTTGATATGGTAATCAATATAAAATATTGATATATACCATATACTGGTAAAATATGTGTGTTGGTCCTGGTCTTTGGGGTTTGGTGTGGGCTGCAGTACCAACTACAAATAAAGGATTTTCTCCTTTGAAGGGTTTAGATTCTATCGCCACCTCACAGATACAGAATAACTGTGGTATCGTCAACACAGAATATTGTTACTTGGCATCAAGTCTGACTGGCATTTGAATAGAAAAATATCAGTTGATGGCATTCAAAAGAAATATTATTAGCTCTGTCTGCAATAAGCATTCTCACTTCATCCCATTCCTGTTGTCCATTGTTTCAAAGGTGGCACCTTCCAATGGCATCTGAAACAATGAAATTGCAGAGCAAATACATATAAATGAATGCCAAGCAGTGGATTAGCTCACAGTGTTCTGTCCTGTTTGAAGAGACCACTCTTAAAGCTGTCTGGGTTCAAAATTCACTTCTTTTATTTCACTGTGGTGGAATTGATGATGGAGGTTTGTCTGCAGGGAACAATGGGAATACCACCAAAGCAACTTTTACAGCACTCACCACCTGAGCACTCCTGAGATAGCTCCCAGCACCTGCAGTGCTTCTCTGTAGGAAGAAGGTTTTCAGATCTTCACCAGACACTATTTCAGAAGATGAGAGCAAAAGGCATCAGGCTTCATGAAGAATTCTTGAAGGTTATCCCTTGTAAGTAATTGATTCGCATTACATATTTGAAATTCTAATGAGGTGGCAGTGTAGTAATGAGGAAGAGGTTGTCATCAGGTTGTCATTTATCTCAAGCAGAAAGCAGTGACTCTGGGTGGAATTTGTCAAGTCTGTGTGAAGAAATGCCAGCCCCATTTGTGGTTGGTGCAGAGAGGTTACAGATTTTATGGCTTGTAGTGTAATTGGGGGAGTTCACAGCAGTCTAAGTGTAGAATTAGGACTGTGGCTACAATATAAGTACTTGTAAAACACTTTGTGAGAGAAAAGTATTGAAAACTGGCATGTTTCAAAAAGGGAACAATGCTAAACCTGTGTTTTCCACGAAAAATAACTTGGCAATGTGCTGATTAGCAACTTGTGCCACAGAATCAAAACTTAACAGGTAACTCCTGGTACTAAACACTTCTTCAGACCAGGATTTACCTTTCATGACACTCTTTAACATTTTGGAAACACTGGGAATCCTGAGTAGAGGCTGCTTGAGTCTCTGTGGGTGTTGTCATCTACACTGTTATTATTTTGAATTTATCAGCTTATTCTCGAGGATGTAGTGCCCTGTCATGATACTTGTTTTTCTTTACTACAGGACTGTAATTGGAAAGGTTTTCAGAACCTTTCTGCATCAGCCAAACAAGACAATGGTATAAAAGAAGTTGGAAAAGGAATTGTAAGTGTTACAGAAAATGTAGGGTTTGTAGCATTTGCAGAGATGTTAAATATGTTGGTTTATGTGAGTGTGACTATGCTCAAATAGTATGAATTTAATATCTAAACACATACTCGAAATCATGAGGGCTTGAGGAACAGTTAAAACTGCATGTGTTTCCCAACATGGCACAGTTAGGGCAGTGGAAAACTCTTTCAGCACTTTTAATGTGTTCTCTCTCTTTTTCAGGAGCCAGGGAGATGAAGGACTTATCTCCCTCATCTCAAAACTCCCTTTGCTGCTATTTCTTTTTTTTTTTTTCTTCAAATGTTCACATACCCATGTTAATTAATTTCTAATCTAATTAAAAATAAATGTTTTTAGATAATTTCTCATAGTTTGTTTGGTTTTTCCCCTCGGTGTGGAAGTGTGAGAGTTAAGTGTAAGACCAGAGAAGGCTGCAAGTGTCTTAGATCCTCCACTTTTTGGTTTCTTTGATTTGATTGCCTTTCTTTTGTGACTAGGCCAAATTTTCTGCTGTCTCTTAAGCAGAACATCAAATTGCCACTAAAATTCCACCTGGCTTGCAGGGTAGGAGTGGATATTGACTATATTCTCTGCTTTGTTTTTGTTCTTGAACAGAAACCACTGTTAGACAATGACTATTCCTCTTTCAAGGTAGGCTGAATTGCAAGGCTTCAGCATTGCAGGTGTATTCTAAATGCCTGTATCATTATTTCCTAAATAATGAACATGCTGTTAAAGAGCTGGTACTTGAAAATTGTCTCTCTAGAAAAGAATTTGAACATACCTGTTTTCTGCCCTCCTTAAAAATTACGTTTGATGCTGTGGTTATAATGTGTAAATGTGACTTGTGTGTAATAATGTGAAGCTATTTGCAGCCCTAGAAACACAAATAAGGCTTTCCTTCAAGAAAGTTTTGAGAGCTCTTTATTGTGAATACCTACAAAGCATTTTCATAATTCAGATTATGGTATTTATAGATACTCAATGTTAAATGATTGATTTTAGTTACTAAAGTTTTTATGTTTTATTGATTTATTTTATTTTTTTTTTATTTTATTTTAGAGTACTTTGTAGAATTTACAGTATCCCAGAGAGCAGACAAGTATTTTTAGTTAATTTTCATAGAAGGAAAGTGTTTCAAGTGCCTTTTGTGTTGACTGCATTGCAAAGCTCTTTTATTATTTCCTCATTATGCCAACTGCTACAATAACTTTCTCTGCCTGTTTGCAGTATGGTAAATGTGTCCTTTGGGCATTGTGATTCAAGCACAATCTTGCAGATTGCTAATTTGGGGTGGGGCTGGAAGAAGGTAATTCCAGATTAAAATGTCGTGATGTCAGATTGATGAGGATTAGCCTAATTGTCCACATGAAAACTCAGGTCATTCCATTTCTGTATATTTTTAACTATACATTTACAAGATGTAACTGTAGGCTGAGCTTGTTGTTTCTTTCCTCTAATTTTGATCATAAACAACAAATTTGGATTTAGAATTTAACCTTTAATGTTCTTACTCTGAATCCATGCTTTAGCTAAGGCTAGTTTTAAAAGCTCAGTAGTGTGTTGAAGACCTTGTTATACTTTACCTACTTTTGGTCTTGGATGAATTTTTACACATCTGATCCTCTTTGAAGAGCTGAAAAGAAAGCCATTTGTTCTCAGTGGGCACAGATACATTTTTAACCATTTTAACCAAACAGGAGTCACCTGTTTTTCCCCCAGGGACACTGTCAGGTGAAATTGCTTCTGTGCCAAGCAATGCTATCAGATGAGCTCCTGTGGTCTGACAGAGCTCTCTATTGAAATCAGTAGGTTCTCACCTGCCCATTAGCATAGGGAAGATGGTCTAGAATTTTTGTTCCTTTGCTTCTTTGAAAGCCTTGTCTGGATCCCCAGACCCACTGTTTGCCCAAATTGTCCTTTAGTAGCTCCCCACCCACAGACATTCCCCCTGAAGTTTTTATCTAGTGACTTCCCAGCTACTCTTTTACAAATGAAGCAGGGCAAGGCCTTTGGCATATATATAGGAAGTGCCAAAAACCTAACAAGAATGCAGTGCAAATAATTGCACCTACTTGATTTAGGTGCTGCTTTCTTTTTTTTTTTCCCCCAGACATGGAAACTTACTTGTATGCATAATCATTCCTGGTATTCATGCTAAAAACAAGCTCCTTGTAGTCAAAAATGAAAGAAATTGGGAAAAAAAATGGAATCCATAAGATAAAAACAACACCACAACCATATTTTTCTGTAGTTTAAAAGAACCTCTATGCATTTTGAATAGACACATGTGAAGACCATCCCTTTGGTTTTGGTGCTGCTTCTGTAACCCGTTTTTGCAGATTATTGACAAGGAAGTAAATTTTATCGGCTAACAATGGAAATTGAACTAAACCTGCAAACTCGTATTTAGGGAAGGCGATGGAACAAAACCCTTGCACGTGCAGTGCCTGACACTAAGGGCTGTGTGCCCAAACCTGTTGCCACCAAGGAAGAATGAATGTCCTGTGTTCCCATCACTTTCCCAAAGGAAAAATGCATGTGCCCAGTATTTGCCTGCAGATGCTGGACCAGGTGGGTGATCCTACAGCACTGAGGTGCCATTGGCATTGTCTGAAGTGTTGCATAATTCGCCTGGTACAGTTTCTGTCTGTATCTATCTTAGGTATATACAAGGCACCTATCACCTTGGTACCTAAGCAGTTTGAGAAATGCACCCACCCCAGGAGGGGTGATGAGATACAGACAGAGGCCCAGGTCCACAGCAGCAGAGGCAGGGCCCGGGAAGCTCCCCCGCTGTGTTCCCGCTGTTGTTGAGCTCCTGGCCCACTTGTTGTGGCCAAGGGACATCTCCACCCACCTGTCTGTCAGCAGGAAGAGACGGTGCCCCAGCCCTCCTGTGCAGCTCCGCTGGTGGGCAGTCTGAAAAGGAAAGATAATGGAAAAGGCAACGATCCGGTAGCAGAGGTGAAACAGAAATGGTGGGATTTCAAAAGGAGGGCTTCTTAAAGAGCAGCACATCTCAGGGAAGGGATCAGCTGCCAGTCCAAGTGGCAGGTAAGGCACAACACAGGCATAAATCTCAAATGTTCTTCAGTGACCAAAAGTTAAAGAAATACTTCTGATGTCTCTAAAGTTTGTGTATATCCAAAGCCCTGCTCTGTTCTTGGCCTCTGTCTCAGTCCTCTACCCCTGCAACTGAATCAACCATTCAGTAGTTCTCTGTGTATCTCAGCCCAGTAATTGCTACAATGCTAAAAATGCCTAATGACCAAGACAAAGGACTCCCAGTGGTAATGAACGTTGTGGTGCAAGGAGACCGCACGGAATAGCAGTGCTCCAAAATAATGGACATATTCATGAACCCAAAGGCTGGAATAAACTTGGCTTTGATCAGCATGCTCAGGGCAGGATGGGGCAAACCACAGCTCTCCCCTGCAGGCACACCTGGAGCAGCTCTCCTGTGGCCTCCAGGAGCACCTGCTGATCCACCAGGTCAGCCCAGGCTCTGTGTCAGCCCAAGGAAACACCTGGATAGGCAGCAGGAACAGAGAATCTGTCTGGCAGATTCTGCTCCTCTGCAGAAACAGAGAACCTGTCCAACAGGGGAGAAAGGGAGATAGCCAGTACTTTGGTGGAGGCTCACCAGTTCCTATTGCATGGACCCCCTCAATACCTGATCTCTTTTTTTCCTTAAACACAACAGAGTCATTGAGGTAAAACAAAAAACAGCCTTCAGAAACCTGTGAATCCCAGGAGGCTTTTGGAAATAGCTGCTTAGTATCCACAGTGATCCAACACTAGAGCTGAAGTGCAGTGGATCACTGACCTGCAGATGTTTCTGCTCCCTTTAGCCCATTTGCATGCTCCCTCCTGAGTCCCTTCCTTGGCCATTTAGGGATGGAGGTGAAAGTCCTGCTCCAGCAGAGCAAGGGACATGAGGTTAGGAATGTGAACTTTGGAGGCTGCAGGTTTGATGGCTACTATCACTTGGTATAAAGATACATGTAAAAGACAGAAGTGACCTATTTTGCCTGTAAGTCTTATCTGTCACTGAGCAAAATGCTGCATGGTGTGTCAGGTGGAAATTGCTAGAAAGATCAGGGAATCTGACCTCTTCCCTTTGCTTCACACCCAAGGAAGCCAGCTGTGCTTCTTTGTACCCACTCTATTTAAAGCTTGAGAAGAAGGATATTTCTTTTTTTTTAAAGCAAATTAACAATGAATTGAGATCAGCCATGTTGGTGCATGGTTTGATCCATGGCAAATTTTGACTTCACAGTTGTAGTGGCGCCTCTCTCTCTTTTTTTGGAAGTGACCCCTTTTCCAAGGAGTAAAAGGCAGTTAGTTGAGGTCACTCTGTCAGCTGTTCAAACATAAGGACAGATTCTGGCTGAACCCAGTTTAGCAGTGGCCCTGCTGTGCCTGGCACACCTCTCCCACAGTCCCAGCCTTGGCACTGGTGCAACCAACCTGACCAAGATCCACCCAGAATTTAGAGAAATTTTTGGTCACCAAGGAATGGATTTCTTGGGCTGAGACTCACATGTTCATCCAGGTGGTATCAGCCAGTGGCCTCCAGGCAATTTTCCCATGATTGCTTCTTAGTGAAGGAAAGTTTGTGGAAGGCTGTGCCTGTAACACACCCTGGGTTCCCCATGCCCCATGGCAATGCGTCCCAGAGCTTCCAGAAACCAGAGTTACTGAGAGATGCTGCACACCTTGTTACAAATAATAACGATGGTTATACTTCCTTCTCATTGCCAGCCAAGTTTACCAACCTAACCTAAAGCCTGTGCATGTATTCATTATTCAGAAGTATTCGCCAAGAGTTTCCGCAATTAACCTTCTGCCCAGGGGTTTTCACAGACTCTTTGCTTTTTGTCATTTGTGTCATTGGTCCCTGATTGCCAGATGCTGTTCTTTCAGCTCTGAAAGGCTGAAAAGACTAATTGGGAGAATGGCAAGTGGTAACGTTTCATAGGACATAAGGAATTTTGCAAAAATTTATTAAATAAATTATTGCGCTTTTTCAGAGAAGTTTTTCTTCACGAGCCTCTGGCAAATATGTAGACCTGCACAAATAACAAAGGTGTTCTGGTCACCCTGAATCTGAACAAACTAGACACAGTGATACTATTTACAGAAGTATTCATAAATCAGTGTGGAGTTTGGAGGTTTTTGATTTCGTTTTGCTTCTGGTTTTGACTTCCAGTATAGTTTGTTTCTACTACTTACCAGTTGTTAGGTGGGCTCTGTTTAGAACACTTGCCAGCTAAATGGGGTTTTCAAATATGGGGAATATTTCTGTTGACATGTAAAGAGAAATGCCAAGACATTCAGTATGACCAGTGGCTCTACCAGAATGAGTATTTATGATCCCTTACCTCACTCCGATTCCATAGACTTTAACTAAAGTGTGTGTTTGCTTTGTGTGGTAAAAGTAGGTCCCCTGTTATTTTGTTCTTTTTTTTTTCATGTGTACTCAAATAGGAAAATGCTGAGAAAGAATTTCATGGTCCTACAGTGTAGTTGTTAAAAGAGATTTGCTAATGAAGGAATGCAGCTATAGCTGTATAGACAAAACAGGAGAAGAATTGCAAAGGAAGAAGCAGTTCTTAGTTAGGTTGATATATAGTCCCTTTCAAATCTCCATGGAGTGGAAGAGCCAATGATTGCATGACAGTTTGTCCCTAAAATTCATTTTCATAAGGAGATCATGCCTTTTTACAAATACAATTTCATCCTCACTTTCCATAAAACATGCAACTGGACAGTCCAGCCAGACACAGGGAGAATATGAATACTTTGAATGTGAATACTTTGAAGTAGTGAATATGCTAAATGCACGAATAATATCCATTATTTTAGCACTTAAAAGTCATTGTTCAATGAAGTCACACAGAATCCCTTTTAGAGCACTACAATATTGCAGGCACATGGGTGTAGAAATAATGCGTACCACATTGCAGTAGACAGGGATTGAGATACAGGAGGAGGGATCCTTGGGTCTGTCAGAACAAGCTTTTCATTTCATTATATTTCACATAAAATAACTTTAAAAAAAAAATTGGACAAAACCCTGCCCTGATTCATAAACAGAACCAAAAGTATGGTTTGACGTGACCTCAGCAACACCTTGCAGATATAAGGTTACAGCTGCCACTGAGGTTTGAAGAGCAGTATTTCAAAAAGCAGAAATTAATCCTTAAAAAAAGCCCAAAAAGCTTTATTCAAGGCTGGGATGCCAGAGAGTAGGCACAGCACTGATCTGGCACTCAGGCCACTGCGGTGTGAGCAGCAGCAGCCTGGTTGGGTCACAACCCTTCCAACAGCAGTGCTACTCTCAGTCGTCCCTTGCCTGAGCGTGGGGAATGCAGGGCTTTGGGCTTTGGGCTGCCTCCTTCAGCTACTGCCCCAGGGTGCTTTCTCATGACCAAATCGGCCCCCGTCAGAAAAAATTAAAAAAATAAAAGAAGCGGACTCATTTTTTTATCTGAAGTAACAGAAAGTATACAGAATCCCAGCCACTGCCTCAACTTAATGCATAGCGGTACAGGACGGAGCTGGGCAGATCATGCTCCATTGTGAGCTGGTGATTCCTGTGCATGCAAAAGCCTGAGACTTTCCTGCTCTTTGGGAGGGCATTTTTCTCTAGAGTTGCCACAGGGAAGTGCGTGCACCCAGATTTCCACCACACACCCTCAGGCAAGGGAAGAGTAGCCGGGGAGGGCAAAACTCAGTTCATTTCCAGGAGACAAAGAGATCCCAGTGAGCAATGCCCTCAGATAGCATTTCCTACTGTTTGGAGAAGAGAGCAAGGAAAATCCGGCAAATGTTGGGGAGGGCATTGCTCACAGGATTATCCCATGGACGGCCACCGTCGCGCTGCAGCAGTGATTTGGGAGAGACTTTGGGTGGGGGTGACGTGAGACGTCGGACAAAAGTGAAGATAGCCAGCAGTGCTTCAGAGCAACAAAAGGCTGCCCTCAGCCAGTGGTGGAGCACATCTGGCACCCCAGGAAGCTCAATTGGACCCTTGGCCCTGAGCTCATCCCAGGGATTTCTGACTGACACCACTGCAGTGCATAGGTGAGCTTTTTGCTAGGTTCACTGACATTTCCTGTCACAGTCACACTGAGGGGAATTTGGTAGCTCCTGCCTTGGGATGCAGCATGGCTGTGTGTGTTCTGGGTACAGGACAGTGTGCTTTGAGACCAAAAGTGCTTAATGACGCCAATTGCCAAGTGCCCAGTGCAGTCACTAAACTTTAGTCTGCCCTTCCGTTTGCCCAAACACATACACTCTGGCTTCCCAACTGGCTTCTTTCTATGTGTTGTCCAATGCATGTAGATACCTCCATCTGCCTGGCCTCAGATACAGTGGTTGTTGCTCCTCTATTTGATTGCCAGATGTCACTGGGGAGCAAGATGGGGAGGTTCCTGGATCCTCGGGACAAGCCAGCCATCACCGAGGGAGCTCGCTGTCCACGCCAGCCGAAGAACAGGAATCCTCGGTGCCTGCCTCTGACGAAGACTCACCAGCCAGGACTACAGAGAGCTGGCAGTGGCCGCTGTCCTCATCTGAAACGCACAGCAACGTTGGGGAGGATTTTGAGGGGTTTCAAACGCCGGCGCGGACTCCAGAGTGCACCATGGACATACAGTCTCCCGGGGATCAGTCACTCAGTAGGACTCCTCAGTTTGAAAGTGACTCTCCTGAGGAGGAGGGAAATGATGAGATGAATGAAGAGCGCTGCGGTGTTGAGCCTGTCCCTAGGGATCGGGGTTGGAGAGGGCAGCCCCAGCTAACAGAGGGAGAGAAGCTGTTGATGGAAACCAACAGTAGGATTGTGCAGCTGCTGGAAAATATCAAGAGGGAGCATGCACAGTCCATGGGTCTCATGTCCCAGTCCATGGGCCGTATGGAGCTGCAGCTGGGCATTGTGGCTACCTCCACAAGAGCCATCCATAACTACCTGTCAGAGATTTTAGCTTTCCTCAAGCAGCCAAGGACGCAGGTCCTCGAAACGCGCATCTCCCAAAGAGCCACTCCCCATGTCGAGTTGACGTGTGCCTCGACATGGACTGGTGAGGACGCAGTGGCATCCTCCACTGTGTGCTTACCAGGGGCCGAAGGGACGAGCGACTCTCGCGACCCGCCGCAGGCCACCCTGCCTTGTCGCAGTGGCCGGCTGCAGAGAGCCATAACCGAGAGGGCCTCGCTGCCCATGCCTCCACGCCAGGCAAAAGGGGGAGGGAAGAAAAAATAACCACTCCATAGGATTTTTAGAGTTTTTTTAATGTGCCTGTCCTTTTAATTCTTAGCCATAAGGCCATCGGTGGCAGAGTTCAACCATTTCCTACATTGGCTAACATTGTATTCTGGCTGACTAGATTAGTCTAACATTTTGTAGTTTATATTTGCACTGTTAACGATGTGTGCTGCTGGTATTTGAAGAACATTTGCCTCTGTTCTTTCACTTTAACTTCATACGAGCATTTTTTTACTCTGTGCTAGGCATTCATTGCTTTTCTTACAAATACAAGTCATTTCTTGAGGCAGCTGTTTTTTGAGTGTTCTTTCTCCATTATCCCACCCCCTCTGAGCAAGCACTCGGGACTTGGTGGTAAGTATAGAGGTCTTGGCAATACTCGCCTCCCAAACTGTGTTCGATCAGTCTTTGCCTGGTGTTTCTGGCATGCCAGCCTGAGGTGTTGGGGTATAGCCTGTACTGGATCATGACCATTCTTATCCTCTGTGGGTCTCGCCAGCTCACTTCCTAAGACCCTCGGTGGAGGTAATCCACGTGTCTTGGCTATGTTGTACAATAAGTAATGTTGCCAGGATCATACCTCATATTTCTCTTTTTGGGGGCTGTGTAGTGATGTGCCACCAGATCTATCTGGGCACCTGACTCTCGTTTTCAAAGTTCATTTGATGATGGATCTGGTGGCTTGATGGGCAGCATTATACTTTTTCCTCTGAGAGAGTCTGGGGATTCGGAACAGGAGTCACTAAGCAATGTGACTTCTACGGGGATAAGAGCCATCTCCTGCAACAAATCTATTAGGAGGAGACTGTCCCCTGTAATTATCACAGATTTTAATTATTAAAGAAAAAGAAAAAAAAATTTTAAAAGCAACTTGCCTAGCAGCCAGACCTCTTGAGAATGTAAAAGTCATGACATCCTGTTGGGTACTGTGCTACTCTGTCTGTGATTAAGAACTTTTCATCAGAAACGAGACCTACATCTTGATAAAACACAACTACTTTCTGTGCCTTTAGGCCATCCAATTTCCTGAGGGCTGGCACCCTGAGCAGGACACGGGTCCCATTGGTAACCCAGCAGGGCAGATGGAAACGCACTTTGGCAATCAATTACTTTATATCTGTTGGTGCTGCCTCTCTCGGGGGAATTTAATATAGTGGCACTCAAATTGCTATATGCATGCAGAGGCATCAGACTGGCTTTTACATGTGGTATCCCTGACAGTTCTCTGGAAGGATGCTGCTCCCAGGAGCCCCTGGAGCAGTGGGGACAGGTTCTCACAGGTGTAGCATGGCTCCTGTGTTTGACTCTCAACACGCCGTGGTGATGTCTCAGGAAGGTGCAGAGCAGTTTCTATGGAAAATGCCAGGGAATAATCGTAGGCCTAAAAATCCTCTTCTGTGACTACAGCCGAGCCGTGCTCTCTGGCCAGTGAGATGTAGACTCTTCTTCCCCGTCTTCCAGCAAGGCTAAGGTTATTCAGAGCAAAGCAGATCAGAGTTTGTTACTCTACCAGCCAGCCACAAACTTCTGTAAAAAAGTGTGCGTGCGTGTGTGCTTGTGGCTGTACTCTGCTAAACGACCGGTTCAAGGAGGAAATGCAGCTGGCATGGCCAACCTCCAGTGCAGGCTTTTCCCACATTCCTTCCTTTTGACCTTCATCCAGCTGCATTCCTTTAAAAAATTCCATTGGAGGCAGGCTTCTTGGGGCCACTCTGTCAACACACCTCACAGGTGCCAATTTTTGCATCCATTTTGTGGCTTTCCTCCCTCTCTTTTGTAAGGGTTATTTGTAAAGTTATCCTCAGAGAATTTCCAACACGAGCGTGTGAGCTTCCCCTCTCGTTGGTATGAGGAGTGCGTGCTGCAGAGTATTTGAGGTCACAAGGAGGTTGGGACGAGAGCTAATTAGTGAGCCTGACAAATTATTCCACTAGGAGTATATTTGGAACGTGTGGTTTGAGTGCAGGAGGGGTTTGCACTCTGGTGCTGTGGAGACAAACAGCTCGAGGCACAGGCGAGTGAAGGTTTGGCCCAACATGTCTTCTTTCTCTGGGATGAGTCTGAGTGAGGCTAACTGCAATTCAGCCAGTCCATTTCCTTGGCCTGAGGAGCACGTTTGATAACGCAGTGAGGATGTTTTTGTTTCATGTTGTGCTTTCACTCCAGCAGGGTGGGCCGGTTGTGGCCAGGTGTTCAGATATTGACATTTCCCACAGGACCCGCCACGTAGCTGCCGCCATTCAGGATCAGTCTCCACGTGCTGGCTGCTTCTGCGGCCTCACATTTTTTGTTGTTGTAGCTCCAAAGTGACAACCTCCACTCTACCTTTGCTTTCTGATCCAAGGGCAGTAGAGCAAGAGAAGGAGCTGTGCGGTGATGCCATTGAAAGTGCCACATGAGGAAGCCCTAAAGAGTTCCTTGCAAAGCAGCTCAAGCTTTAACCTGCCCTCCTCTCCCATTTCCGAGTGCTTTGGCTGAATGTGGCAAATGGGAGCAGCCATAGGGTGAGAAGGACTGAAAACTTCTCTACAGACAAGAAACCTGCCATAAACTCACACAAACCAGGTTCTTTCTCCCCACATGGAAATAGTAGATGGTTTTAAAAATCAGTACCAACTGATATTTTGGTCAGATCCAAAACTAGGATCTGACTTCTGGGATTGTCTAGCAAATCAGTGCAGTTGGAGGGTATGTATGTTTCATCCCCAGCAAATATTTTCATGCTTTTCCAAGTGTCTGTCATGGCCTCATCACTCTTTCCCTGTAGCTTTTTTGTTGTCTGAATGGGTATCTGGTTACATGTGTCTGTTCAATATAAAGGGGATCACTTCTTACATGGTATATTTCTATTTCTCATGTGCAGATTTTGAGTGCTTCAGTTTCCAAGGCTTCCTTCTTTCGGTATCCCAAAGATTAGTAGTTTGGCTTCTGGGATGAGAACAAGGGTGGGAGAGCCTTAAGAGGGATCTCTGCCCAGTTGAAACTCTTGGTGATAGATCCCCTGAATACCATTCTGCAGTCCAGCCATATTTTTGCTGTATAGGGTAAATGTTCATGGTTACACCATTGCTTTCTGATGCCTTTTGCTGAGCAGAAGTGCAGATATTTTTCTTTCAGAAGTTTGTATTACAAAGCCTTATGAAATGTGACGTGAAGTTGGTTTTTATTTTTGAACACGTGATGATTTTAAGAATTTTTTTTCCTTTTCTCCCTCCACTGGATGATTTAAACCCCACAAAAACAATAAAGCAGACCAATGAAAAGACTTGAATGCTAACTTCAATTGAAAAGGAACAGAAACACTACTCTTGTGAGACAGTTTTCAGCAGTGTTCAGCTTACTGGTCCTGCTCAGCCTTTCCTTTCCTGCCTGCTCCCTGACCCTCTGTGACACTGAAATATCCACTTCTAGGACAACCTTCTTCCTTACCTGAAGGCTAAAAGTTCTTCCCTCTCTTCTTCTCCCGTTTAAAATATCATCCTTGCATCAGCCAGATCTACTGTATAGAGGGATCAAAAGCTCTTTTCCTTCTGCCTTATTCCCATCCATATCAATATCCAGGGCCCTGAGTGCACTGCTCTCCAGCGAGAGGTAAAATTTAAATCCCTAAATACAATACTTGGGTTACTAACACCAGCTCTAGATCACCTTAAAAACCTGAGGATTTTTTAAGTCTGTAGTATCCTAATGAAGTAACTATCCTTGTTTGATAAATAATCAATTATTTGGGAGGTGGAGCTAATTGCTGAAAAGTAGCATTGCTCTGACTCGTGTTGTGGAAGCCTAGGAGCCAGGCTGAGGTGTTCCACTCAGAAACGCCACAGGCTATGCAACTAATCCTAGTTTTGGTGAAACTTCAAAGGAAAAGACACTAAATTAACATGATACAGGCAAGCAAATGCAATGGAAGGCGCAGTAAGGAAAGCTGTTGGTGTGATTCCAGTTTGTATTCTAGCAGAGATTCCAAACTGAAACTCCCCTGGTGGCTTGGGCTAGTGATTTAATTGCTCTGTGCCTTGTTTCTGTAGCAGTAGAAGGGGCAAAAAAAGGAGCTGTCAGGCTTAGTTGATTATACTGTACTTTGAGGTCTTTAGTGTGAGGGAGTAACATTTCCTATTACATGCTGGTGAACCTTGTTTGTGACCAAAGTTGGAGACGGGGCTAACACCAGCACTCAGCTTTGGAATATCCTGATTAAACTTTTGCCTGTATTTTACCATCACATCATGCAGTAGATCAGAGCCCCAAATCCAAATGTTGAAGTTCCCATTCAGATTTGGACTTTGCCTATTTTTGGTCTACTTCTGACCACAACTAAATACATTCCCAAACTGTCCAGTTATTCAAAGAAATTAAAAAAAATAATAATAAAAAAAAAAAACAAAACCAAAAATGCATATTAAAGTTTCATTTAAACAAAGGATGCAGTTAGCAGTGCTAGCCTACAAGTCCAGGAGTGTGAACAAATCAGGATGTGATTACTTAAGGAGAATAGGCATAAAAGAGCACTTCTGGAGTACTTGTTACTGTGCAAAATATCACTGAAATTCGGATGACTAAGTACAGTCTGCTTGTCTCTATTTGAAACAGTGCTGTACGGATTCACTATTTCTAAAGGTCTTCTTTCCATTTCTATATAGATATTCTCCCTTCACATTTTGAAGGTTTGAAGAAGAGGATTGTTTTTCGAGTCACACTAAGTAAACATTAAATGCATGCAGGCTTAAAACTAAAGCATGCATGTTATGTAGCAGCAATAAAAAGTGCTCGGCTTGCACGACATGATGCTCAAGCATTGCCTTGTTAAAATGCCAAAAAAACTTTTTCTTTGCATTTTTTTGAAAAGTAAATCTCTTCCTTTGACTTTGCAATAATTAACTTTTCCGTTTCTTTGGACAAGTGATATTTATTTTACTGAATGCTTTTATATTACAGATAAGGTGGATGAAATAGTGCCAGTTTCCAAGCCATCAAGAATTGCAGACAATGCAACTGTGGACTCCAGAGTGGCAACTATAAAACAGCGGCCTTCCAGTAGATGTTTTCCCTCAGCTACAGATATGAATGTGAGTAGGAGCCATGAAGCACTGCTTTATTCCTACTAATTTATCTAATTCCTTGATTAAATAATGCCCAAGGCTTTGTAAGGGAAGAATTGACATCAGTACTATAGCATGCATTAAAAACTAAATGCCAGAACTCTGAAATTGCATCATTCAAGTGCAGAATTTAATCTTACAAAACTTTGCAGGTAAAAAAATATCTGGTTTTATTACATTTTGGACATACTTTTCCATTACCCGACTTAAGCTGTTGCCTTGTAAATAATATCAACAAACTGCAGTTACAGCTGCTGTCCTTTCATGAGTGTCTAAACAAAGCCCAGCATTCCCTTTCTCTCCCCCTCCTCCCCCAAAATAACCCCAGATTTATTATTTTCCGTAAAAATTCTCAGTGAAAGGGGTAATGGATGAGGCATTTTTTCCACATGGGAGAGACTTTCATGCTCTAATGCTGTTGGGGTTTCTGTCTGCTCTTTTGTAGTCCATGTATGAGAGACAGGGTATTGCTGTGATGACACCCACTGTCCCAGGGAGCCCTCAAGGTCCTTTTCTGGGTATACCTCGGGGTACAATGAGAAGACAAAAATCTATAGGTAAAATGCCTCTCTTGTATGGGTTTGTTCATTAATAGCATACTTTAAGTAACTTTGATTCTTTCCTAAAGCATGTTTCTCCGACATCTTTACTCCAGTGAGTGGCTGTTTAGTCTTTATACAAACCTCATGAGAAAAGAAGTTTCTGTGTAAGGTGATGTAATTTCCACATTCTGCTTGGCAAGTATGGAATTATAATTTGGTTATTTTCTTTAGAATGTGCCCTCTAACAAGGACAAAAAAAAGAAAAAGATCAGTACAAGCCTTTTGCAAAACATTAGGGCAAAATATTATCCTTTTTTTCCTTATTATTGAGGTGAAAGGATTGTAATGCTATGTAGTTTATGAAGAAATCCTGTTGATCAAATGGACTAAAATTCACCTTTTCTTTCTCATTTCAAATGATGGCAATAAATGTTTTTAAAACAAAGAAACAAAGAGCAGACCAAATTTGGGCTTTGTTTGTTCTTGTTAGTAATCTTCGCAGTGACTTTTACCAATTTAGAAACGCATTATGCTGATGTAAAATTAGCATCCAAACTATCCCAGTATTACCCAGTTTATTTATGTTAAAAGCCAAATTTGTAGTGATATAATGTCATCTTTTGAAATGCAACATTATAGGTTTTTTTCCCCAGTAGGATCTTCACAGTCCCTTTGCTAAATTTCAATTGCATCTTAAAAATTCATTAGATTTCCGAGTTGTTTTATTGTATGCATTTGTAGAGTGTTGGAGCAAGGCAGAAGTGGCTCCTCTGCACAGAATGCCTTCCCCGTTCAATATTTTCAAAGAAAATGTGCTTTTCTACAGCCATCTTGATGATACATAAACCCCAAACATTTGCCTACACATCAGTTTAATTAAAATTCCGTAGCACCCTTTTCAATCCTGGCACGTGGCATGTCCAGCAGGAAAGAATAATTATGGTGGGAATCAACCTAAAGGCCTCTTTTGGAATTTCACATGCTCCTCATGCCATGGGGAATGCACCCTGGAATTTTGGGTTGGATGGAGAAATTGCCCAGCGTGGGGGATCCCAGTGGATGTGGCAGTGTTTTAAATGCACTCTCTGATTTTTCAGGAATAACGGAGGAAGAGCGGCAGTTTCTGGCCCCTCCTATGTTGAAGTTTACCAGGAGTCTTTCAATGCCTGACACCTCTGAAGATATCCCACCACCACCACAGTCCTTACCTCCCTCACCACCGCCACCTTCTCCCTCTCTGTACAACTCCCCCAAATCCCTGACGTCCCGGAGCTATGGAACGATCAAACCTCCATTTAACCAGAATTCAGGTGCAAAAATCTCTTTGGTTAGGCCTGAGAGCGTGGGGACGATGATAAGGGACAAAGGGATCTATTACCGGCGGGAGCTGGACCGATACTCCCTGGACTCGGAAGACCTGTACAACCGGAGTGCTGCGGCTCAGGCGAATTTCAGAAGCAAGAGGGGCCAGATGCCGGAAAACCCCTACTCCGAGGTCGGGAAGATCGCCAGCAAAGCAGTTTATGTGCCGGCCAAGCCAGCCAGGCGGAAGGGCATGCTAGTGAAGCAATCCAACGTAGAGGACAGTCCAGAAAAGACCTGCTCTATTCCAATCCCAACCATCATCGTCAAAGAGCCATCCACCAGCAGCAGTGGGAAAAGCAGCCAAGGGAGCAGCATGGAGATAGATCCTCAGTCTTCAGAGCAGCCCGGACAGCTCCGGCCTGACGACAGCTTGGGAGTCAGCAGTCCGTTCGCAGCAGCCATCGCAGGGGCTGTGAGGGACAGGGAAAAGAGGCTGGAAGCAAGGCGCAATTCCCCAGCCTTCCTCTCCACAGACCTGGGAGATGAGGACGTTGGATTAACCCCACCAACACCACGGATGAGGCAGTCCAAGTTCACTGAGGAGGCAATGTTCAGCAGTGAGGATGGTTTCAGGCAGCTCATGTCGCCATCGCCGATCCCCGCCCCCAGAGAGCCCGAAAACCTTTTTAACAGCAACGAGCCTAGCAACCAGAGCGACTCAAGGACATTGAATGCTCCGTCCAAAACGAAAGGTACTGACAACAGTACGGCGGCAGCCAAGCCCACGAGTGCTCCCGGCTCGGATAGCTACGTCCACCCGGTCACAGGGAAGCTGTTGGATCCAAACTCGCCACTTGCCCTCGCGCTCTCTGCCAGGGACAGAGCCATGAAAGAGCAGACACAGCAGATTCCGGGCAAAGGGGACACTGTCAAAACCGACCTTAACAAACCACTTTACATCGACACCAAGCTGAGACCCAACATGGAAACGACTTTTCCTGTTACTGCCACTGTCACCAGGCAAAATACCCGCGGCCTGTTGAGACGACAGGAGACTGAGAACAAGTATGAGATGGATGCAGGGAAAGAAAAGAAAGCTGAGGAGAAGAAGAACATGTTGATAAACATCGTGGATACCTCGCAGCAAAAATCAGCTGGTTTGTTGATGGTGCACACAGTGGACACAGCAAAATCAGATGATATGCCCGAGGATGAGGAGGAAAAGGGAGCTGAGATGGAGCTGAGCCCTGAAAACTCCCCGCCGGAGAGGCCAGAGGGCAGCGAGGAAGCGGAGAGCGAGCTGAGTGTCCCTGCCGCGCCTGAGCCCCCGGCTTCTCCCTGCAAAACCATCGTGGCTGCCAGCTCTGTGGACGACCCCGTCATCCTGCCTTTCCGCATTCCCCCGCCACCCCTGGCCTCAGTGGACATCGACGAGGAGTTCCTGTTCACTGAGCCACTGCCCCCTCCCTTGGAGTTTGCCAACAGCTTTGACATCCCCGACGACCGCATGGCACCCGGCTCGGCGCTGACAGACCTGATGGCGCAGAGGAAGAACGGCACTCCTTCGCCCAGCCAGCCAGCAAACTCCTTGGATGGCAAAAAGCAAGCAGGTCTCTCAAACTGTCTCCCTGCCTCCTTCCTGCCACCCCTCGACAGCTTCGACAACGTCACCGACTCTGGGATCGAGGAGGTCGACAGTCGGAGCAGCAGTGACCATCACCTAGAGACAACCAGCACTATCTCAACGGTGTCCAGCATCTCTACCTTATCCTCGGAAGGGGGGGAGAATGTGGATACTTGTACAGTCTATGCAGATGGGCAAACATTTCTGGTGGACAAACCCCCAGTACCTCCTAAGCCAAAAATGAAGCCCATAATCAACAAAAGCAATGCACTTTACAAGGATGCGCTGATCGAGGAAACTGTAGACAGCTTTGTGATCCCTCCTCCCGCTCCACCCCCGCCTCCCATCAGTGCCCAGCCCAACCTGGCAAAAGTTGTCCCCCAAAGGACATCCAAGCTATGGGGGGACGTGCCGGAGGTGAAAAGCCCAATTCTCTCAGGCCCCAAGGCTAATGTCATTAGTGAATTGAACTCAATACTCCAGCAAATGAACAGAGAGAAATCCTCAAAGCCAGGGGAGGGGTTGGAGTCGCCGACTGGAACGAAAACTGCGAGTCTCAGTACAAGGTAAAAGTAATTAACCAAATTATTTTCTAAAAAAGCTTGATTTTTTTTTTTTCCATCCCTTTGCCATCTTTTCCTGAAAATCACATAGATTAAAGAAGAGTGTACTCTGTGTTTGCTTAACAAATAGTCTGTGTCAAACAAGAATTTCTTACACTGTCAACATTTGTGTTGCCTACATGATAGGACAGGAGTTTTCTCAACCTTCAACTTCAAGGTCTGCACAAACCTTTCAGTTGTTTTGATGTGAATTTCTTAGATTTCTCTTTATTTTTTTCTCTTTTGTTTCTTTTGTTTTAAAATGGGGTGATAATTTAATTTTTCTTCAGTCTCATGAGGTATTTTGGCTTCAAACGGGTAAAAAGTGTTTTTGCCAAGGGTTGCTTTGCATTCCCTGTGTGGTGTCATTTGATTCATGCTGAGACCTCTCCTAATCTACCTCATCATAAAGTATTTCAGAGAATCGCTCGTTAAAATCACTTTGCACTGTTCATGTTATTACTAAACCACATCTGTATGGAACGTGGACATATTATCATGAAATCCACAGTTTTCTAAAAAAAGAAAGGTAATTTTGTAAGTTTTATTGAGAGATTGAAGTATTTCTTTTTGCAAAAACACCATGCTGGCTTTGTTTTTTTCAAAAAAGATGCCACCTAAGTCAATTTTATTAGAATTATTCTGGTGGCTAATAAATAGCTCAGCCTTTGGAAAGCTGCTGTCCTTTGCAAGCATGAAGATCATTTGTTTATAAGGGAAAGGTGTCTCTGCTGATTGCAAAGATTGCTCATTCAGAAAACAATGTGATCCACAACCTCAGCATCACACAGTTAGATATTACTTCTTGCAGGATGGAAGTCATCAAACTGGTGACGGTGAGGGAATTCAATTTTTAGAATTGAGAAATGGGAATAAAACACAGAAATTCTGGAATTCCTCTCAGTGGCACTTGACTAAGTGGAGCAGAAATTGAGTTGGCTCTGCAGGAAAAGCCTTCATACATTAAAAAACCCCACGTTATTTTTGCTAGATGTTGATCATGTTTCTTGTTAAGCCCCATGAACATGTTGTCTGTAGGTTCATGTGTATAATATTATTTATCAGCTTTCATTTTTAAACTGAAAGGTATTAGCAGGTAACAGTGGAGATCTTTAGCATCCCTATTTTATTAGAAAATAACCGAGGCTACCGACTGCACTGTAAATATGTCAAAGTACTCTCATTACTGAAAGCCAAATGAAAAGTAGAAGTAAATAGAAATACTTTTTGTGGAAAAAGACATTTTTAAAGGTGTAAAGGATGGGGAAAACTTGAAAAGCTATAGCACTTCACTGGAGAAAAGCAAACTGTTATGTAAGCAGAAGTAGCCCCATATGTTACCTTTTAGAGGAAGAGCTGACTTAGTGTTACAAATGTATGTTGCTTTTCTTTTTGTCCTTGAGGTTTTTTAATTTTTCCAACTCGGCTTTGGCAAATTACTACATCTTCATTATGGAATACAGAGGCTCAACTGGGGAGGAAAAAACCCCACCCAAAGCATCATTTCAATAGGGCTGAAATCATGCTTCGTCCCTGAAAAGTAAACACAAACACTCATCTTTGCAAATTGGAGAGAGGCTCCTGGGATGTACCATTGCCAAAAGAGCTATGAAGGAATAAATGGGATAATTTGGCAGTGGCAAAGAGCAGCAAAACTCTTGGCTGTCATTTGACTGCGGGAGAAAATGACACCTCCACAGCATTCCCAGTGGGAGCAGGACACAAGAGGGCTGGGTTTTGTTTTTTCCTGCCATTTTCCAAACTGATGTGATTACTTCTTAATTATGAGCTGGATTGAAGCTGCTAAAACCACCAGGAAAGGTTGCTAAGGATTTCTCTTTTAAGCAAATAATAATCCAGGAGAGATAGCAGAAGAGAGCCAACAATCTACAGACACTGGAAGTGCATTTGAGAAGGTGCTGGAGGCAGTGTCTTTTCATCTCAACGAGGGTAAGGCAGAGAGATGGAAATGGACACATTCACTTGTAGAATCAGAAGCCCTGTGGTTTTTTTTTTCACTGCTTTTACTCCTGCTTCATCTCTCTAAAAGTTAAAGAAATTACAGCCTTTCTAGCCTGACTGCACAACTGACAAAATTTTTTTACAAAGCTGTCAAATATTATGACCAAGGAATACCATCTTGTGAAAATTTCAAGTGTAAAAGCTAGTGTTTAAATTTCAAAGGTAAAATTCCTGGAGTTCCTTGGTATCTTTTTTCCCCTAATACTCTAAAGCTTATGACAACCAATTGTTGAGCTTGCAGCCCTTCCTTGTGAGGTAGCATTAGAAAGGGACCAAGGAATTTTGGCTCACAAAAAGCAGGGATTCTGCTAAATTGAAGAGCAATTTGTGAGCTCTGCGAACAGAGCAGTGATAATAAATGAGCCTGTTCCTATCCTTCAGCCAAGGAGAGGGATTGTGAAGTGTTATAAATAGGAACAGCGTTCACAGGCTCGCTTGGGCGGTGCTCACAGCACAGGCGGCCTGATGAAATTAAAAATATGTATCTGCTAATGGGGCCATACATGAGATTACAGACCAGACTGGAATCCTAAATCCCACTAGGAATTCTCCTTGCCCAGGCAGTAGATGTAAAACTGGGGTTCACTCAAGGCAATTACCCTGTTAGGGTGGCACAGGGGTGAATTAAACTACAGACAGTTGGGTAATGGCTGGCTGCAGTGACCCATGAAACCACTTTCTTTGTGTGTTTTTGATAAAAGAGGATTAGGAAGAGATCATTCTATGGTCCTGAATAGCATTTCTCAATTATTACATTAAAACCACCCTAAACTTGCTTTTATTCTCTGCACCTTGGTTTAGCAATCATTTTCCTTGGTGTATTTATAGTTTTCCCATGGTTCTTATGGAGACACTGAGCTTCAAGATTTTTAAATAGAGCATGGAAATGCTTGGCTGGAAACCATCTGCTCCTCAGTGGCAGTGACCAACCTGTGGGTCAGGAAAAAGGAATGCAGTAGAAGAAGGGAAAGGAGGAAGACGTGAGAGGATGTGCTTGCTTACTTTGTACTAATTAAAGTGTAATTGAAGGGTTTGATCACAAGGTTCAGGAAGAGAGCTCCAGATCCCAGTCCTAGTTTTGGTCACCATTTACTTTGAGGAATTATGGCCATCAGTTGTGGTGACAGAGGTTTTAACCTGGTTTCTCCATGTCCTCCTGCAGGCGAGGAGGGCAGGATGTGTCAACCACAATGCCATAAATACAGCAGGGCTATCAATCCACCTGAGAGGCCCCTGGCTTTTATAGGGAGCTGATGAAAGACCTGGGAGAAGAGCAGAGCAGGGCTTTCCCTGGGGGAGAGGAGGAGTGTTTGTTCTGTCTGTGACCCGGCAGTTGTGTAGCACCACAACCATCAGGTGCCCTGAGATCCAGGGGCTAAAGGCAGCATGGCTGAGGCAGGATGAACCTGGGGGCTGCCAGGGACAGACAGCTCAGCCCCCAGGGAACATAGCATCCTCCCTCCCTCCATGCTTCTGGAGCACTGATAAGGAATAATGAACAGCAGCTCCTGCTGCTCTCCACCAGCACGGCACCAAAATGATCCATGGCTTTGCCAAAGGGAGAAACACTTTCAGTTTTTCTGTGTTTGTCCAGCTGTGTTTGCACAGTCCCGTGGTCTCTGGGGCACACTGGCATCGCTGCTGGTGGTGGGAAATACTCCTGGTAAATGTGGGGGTTATGGAGGATGCTGTGGAACTGAGTCCTCTAGGAGGAATAACCTGCACTGTGCTGGAATAATAAGTTGTAAAAGTGAAACTGGCCAGTGGTTTTGGCCATCAATGAAATAGTTTTTTTCATGAATATCTGGAAAAGTTCCTTTTATTTTTCCACAAACAGGTAAGGCAGAACAGAACTCAGTAGTGAGTCCTTCATAGGGACTGATCCTACGTTTGGTTTATCGTAAAGGATGTCTGTGTTTGGCAGAGGATGAAATAAGTGCCTTGATTTTTCGCTTGCTGCTCTCCAATTAGACTCATTTCACATCGTTAACTGTTTGCCAGCCGATTTCACACAACTGCTTACTTTGTCAGTGATTTCTGCAGTGTTTCAGTCATTCCATTTTGTCATTTTTATTTGCTGTCATGACTGCTGTTGTCAGAGGAGGGCCATGCTGAAGTGCCATGAAGTAAGTGCCAATCATAAAGCATGGACTATTCTATGTTGTGCATTCTGCTGCTTTTTAATGCTCACTCATTGTTATTGCATTTCAGTGACTTTGGTGGTGACTGTGTTTCTCACAGTGCAGTGTGGATTAGACCATCCTAATCCAGAAATGGTAGCCATCCTAAAATAAGACCTAGGATGTCATCTCAAGGTGAAATAAAAGCCACATTCATCAGAGGAGTACTCAGAAAATTTGTCAGTAACATGAGCACATAAGACCAGATTCCTGAATGTGTCTGAGCACCTAAACAAGGGACAGGACTTTTCTGATATGTCCCGATTCTGCCAGATTCTGGGAGGTGGAGGGGTGGGGAGGGATCATTAATGGAGTTTTACACACCTCTGTGAGGCTAAAAGTGAGGACAAACCAGCCCGTGTGGTCGTCTTCTGTCCTTGAAAGCTGTGGGATTCCCCCCGTTCTCCTTCCAGCTTCCCTTTTCCCTGTGGTTATCCAAGCAGAGAGGGCTGAGGCTTCCTCCTGGCCCAGCACCATCCCCTTCCCGCTGCTTTCCAGACATTTCACATGGAAACTCCTGCTCTTGCACAGACAGACTCCCACAGACCTTCACGATTGTTCCTCAGCGGCAGCAGACACTGAGCATCTCTCAATTCTTCTCCCCAAAATAACACCGTTGTGAGGAGCTCTGGATCCTCCCAGTCATCACGTCAGCCCTTGTTCTTCACCTGCCCCCAAAACAGACAATTCTTGGCTTACTTTCCTGCTGTGCAATTTGCCACTGACAACAAATTAAAAATATTAAGAGGTGAAGGCAAAGTTTGGGGTTTGTGTGGCCTCCAAGATCTGTATGAATTTAATTTCTTGCAGTAAACCTATACAGGGTCCCCACTTGTTGCTCCTCTTGGTTTTTAAGATGTTTTCCTTTGATACAATGGAAAAGCTGTGTCAGAACCAACAAGTCTTCTGGAAAGTTCTAGGGTAAAACAGCTCCCAGGAGCTGAGAATAATGTGGGTTTTTTATTTTTCCATGGGAGCTGCTGCACTGATTTGCTTCTGATACTAAGTTAACAGTAGATTTGAATCTTGCAAATATAATTCAAAATTTAAAAGAATTTCTTGCCTACAAGCTGTGCTGATGACTTTTATACTTGGAGGCCCCATGATTGTGACATATAGGTTATATATTTTGATTTTAATATGAGGCAACATAATGGGCATTGCAATCAGTGCAGGCTCACAGCAGCAAATGTTTATAAATTACCACCATATGCTGATTCTAATAGAGCAAATTTTATTTAAAATAATTATCGGACTTTTCACCTTTTTTTAAATGAAATTTGGGATTTGGCAGGTTTAATATGGATTTAACATGTTTAGGATAACAGATGATCAAATAAGGCATAAGAAATTGCTCTGATTAAAAATCCGGGATCCCCGTAACACAACAAACCATGCCTGCTCTCCAGCTGGAGTGTGCTTGCTCCTTATTTACCAGGATACCAATCAACCATAAAGAGCAAGACAGATGATGGTTTCAAGGCTGTGTCTGCACCCCAGATCATATGGGAGATGTCATAAATTATAATTTAGGATGCATAGGAGTTACATAAATACTCTTGTTTATTTCCCTTGCATTACAATTACAGTACAGCATGAAAGAATGGAATTGATATGGCAGGTGGAAAAGGGAGAAAAGAACATGGGAAAATAATCTTGGAGTGAAAGGCATGGAACTGAAAGCCTGGAAGTGCTTCAGCAGAATTCCCTGAGCTTCACCAGGGCTGTGCCTGTGCCACAAGAGCTGAACACTCACATGGCTACGAACTCAGTTGGTGTTGAAACCTCTGCAAGCAGCTAAAATTTAAAAAAAAACCCCACGCCTTATAACTATCCCAGAGTTTTGTTTTAATAACAGCCTTGAACCTCTGGCTCGGAAAAAGCAAGATGCTCTCCTGCTGCTGCTTGCAGCCATGTGAAGCCAGTGCTTTGATCCAGGCTGACAGGAAGCAAAGGACCAGGATGCCTGGGATGCTTTGCTCACCCTGGGTATTCCTTCCTGTCCATGAGGCTGGGAAAGTCAGGGAACACCAGCCAAGGAATACTTCAAATGAGAGCACAGAGTTTATTTCTGGGGGGTTGCTTGCACTGTCTTAACATCCTTTATTTAAAGGAAGAGAGACAATAATTTCCTGAACAAGGCTGGGCAGGGAGTCTTTAAGAGGAGCAATCTGGAGGAGAAGCAGCAAAAGTGAGTTGCAAAGCACTGAGCCTGGAGCTGTCAGTCAAGCAGTAGAAATTATCTTTCATCACCTGGAATAAAAGAAGGTGGATTTTCATCATCCGTTTGATCTTGCCACAATGGGTGTAAATACAAAACCCTAATTTCTAGTATTTGCAAGACAGGAAAGTTAAGTAGAAGGATGATTGCAGGTAAAGATCAGGGATTCATATCCCTATTTATACAAAGCTCATTCTTGCCATCACTAGGATAGCACTACCCCAACCTTATTCGAAGCAGGCTTTTGTTGGTTTTAAATTATATCATGCCTTAGTAATGAGTGTGAGACTCCTAATGCTGAGGTAAAGGAGCTGGAAATAACTTTCTCCCCTTGGTTAGTAGAATTTAATAGTCTCTTGCCACAGACTTTTTATTTGTAAGAATGCTCAGCTGCAGACCTGGAAGACAATAAGAGCCATTAGGTGCCAAAAACATCACAGGAAACACTCAGAACCTTGCCAAGTGTTTCCTTTCTTTGTTAAATTGCAAAGCCATAAGTGCTGGAGGCATTGTTCCTACTGGGTTTTAAGTGAAGTACCAATCTTGCAAAGCAAACCCCCTGTTCCCATTGAAATACATGGAGCAGCGTGTGGGAAATCAGTGGGAATGTTGGTGTGAATATATGTGCGTTCTCCCAGAATTTATTCTCGGTGCTCTTCTTGTGACACAGAGCTTTATTTGAATGGGACCTGCCTAAACGGGACCAGGAACGTCGGTGTGGCAGAGCTGCACTCCCCTGGGCTCTGGGTTGCTGGTGAAGTGCCAAAGCCCGTGGGGTGATTCAGGGAACACTCCCAGGGCTCTCCAAAGCCAGCAGCCAGCCAGGGAATGACTGTCTCCAGCTCAGGGCTGCAGCGGGGGAGAAAGGGATGAATAACCTGTTTGTTAGCACTGCCCCATGTTGCCATTGCCCTGCTTTTCCTTCTGGTCCTTGAGATCTTTTCTGCACAGCAGTGAATCTGCTGGATTAATGGAAGCATTTCCATCTGACAGCATGCACCCAAGCCATCCTCAGTTCTGCCCAGGCAGGACAGGCCAGGCCTGGGGACAGTGTGGCACTCAGAAACAGAGGGGTTCTGTCAGGGTCTGCACTGGAAATCTCGGTACAGCATCAGCCACATCATCCTCTGGACTCCATGGCATTGCTTCCAGGATAAATAAACCCTTCCTCTGGTCTGCAAGTGCTTTAAATTAGTTGTCTGAAGGTTTTTCCCAGTTGGGAGGTTATTTCTGAAGTGAAGAAAGCTGGAGCTCCAGGCATCCAAGGGCTCTGTGGAGAGTCCTGAAGTGTGCGTGTTGACTGGCAGGGTCTTCCCATGGGAATGAGGGCTGTGGGGTCAAGCCTTTGATGACATGAACAGACCCAAACTTTCTAAATTTGTTTCTGTAGCCAGCAGGCAGAAGCAGAGGGTCGTATTCCTTCACCCACCCTGTCAGACTGGGCATCAGAGTGAGCCTCTCAGCGAGGTTCATGCCTGATGCGTTTGTAATCTGAAATGAATTTTCTTTAGACGGAACTTGATCCCAGCCGCATCACCTCCAGTCATGCACAGGAACAAGGATTTTGTCTCCTTAATTTTGTAGTGAAACTGCCAGAGTGTAATTTCTCTGTGGAAGGAAATAGGCACTGAGACATTTTAGGGACCTTAGAAGGACTGTTTTATGTTTAAAGCATGGATAGAAAGGGAAATAAGAGCAGCTTGTTCTATGAACAAACAGTACTACAAACATTCTGCAAAACTCACTGAGTGAAGCCCAAAGATCCAAAATCCAGTGCTCTCAGAACTTGTTACAACTGCTATTATTAGCTATGTTATGTGTAAAGCCAGAACTGAAGGATTCCAACCCTCCACTTGGCAAAGGGAGATCAAATCCTGGTTGTGCTTCACAGGGAGAACAAAATGCTCGTGTGCTTGTTCCACTCAGCGTTTCTCATTTAACCTGGAGTTAATTTAGGAACAGGTATTACAAAGGGAGAGAATGTGCTCTGGAAGCTGTTTTTTCCTGGACTGCTCCTAAGCAAAGGTTTTGTCTTTAACTATGGCTTACCATTGGTGGTGGTCTTCTGGGAAAGAGTTAATGATACAATTTTTGTACTTTTAGTTAAAATGTGAAACTACCCAAGCATTCCCACGCCATAATTACCATGTGCTGATGGGGCCATCCTGGTGGCCAGCAGCTCTAACTGTGCCTGTCTGTTTGCAATTGCAGGAGCACGGAAGTCATGAGTACTGTCTCAGGTACACGAAGTACAACAATCACTTTCACTGTCCGACCCGGAGCCAGCCAGCCGATCACACTGCAGAGCAGGTCCCCAGACTATGACAGCAGGACCTCAGGAGCAAGGCACGCTCCCAGCCCTGTGGTTTCACCAACAGAGATTAATAAAGACATCCTGCCTGCTCCTCTGACTGCTTCTGCTTCAGCCTCATCTCCTTCTCCAACTCTGTCCGATGTATTTAGCCTACCCAGCCAGCCCCCTTCTGGGGACCTATTTGGCTTGACCACAGGGCGCAGCAGGTCTCCTTCTCCCTCAATATTACAACAGCCAATCTCAAATAAGCCTTTTACAACTAAGCCTGTCCACCTGTGGACTAAACCAGATGTGGCAGATTGGTTGGAAAGTCTAAACTTAGGTGAACATAAAGAAACATTTATGGACAATGAAATAGATGGCACACATTTACCAAATCTACAGAAGGAAGATCTGATAGACCTTGGAGTGACTAGAGTTGGGCACAGAATGAACATAGAAAGAGCTTTGAAGCAGCTGCTGGACAGATAAGAATAGCTATTTTGCCTCACAAACTTCTGTTGATAACTAGAGATGGGCTGGTACTGACATACCCCAAATGCCTTGTCTGTCTGCGAGTGCCAGCAAAATTGGGGGGGGAGGGGGAAAACAGATGAATTCCTGGTACTCAGGTGATGCAGACTGTCTGCTACATGCCCAAACACAAACCTAAAGATGCTAAAGAAGTGGGGCCATTTTATTTCAAAGCTGTGGGGAGATGTGAGAGAGAGACAATTGTTAACTTTAAACTCTGGATACTGCCCTTAGCCGGGACCGTCGCATGATGATTTTCTTTTAAAATCGCAAACATTTCAGGGCTTCTTTTGCTGAAAGAAAAAAAAATTGCATTTTATTTTATTCTCGTCTTGACATTCAGTCTCCAAGCAGGCTTCCTTCCCCAGCCCTTGGTTCATTTTAAGAGGACAGGATGCTCCATTACCACTCAAACCCAGTTTTAGCAGTAGCAGGGATATTGAGGTGGGCACAGGAGTTCATATTCCTCTTTTTTTACTGGCACAGCTCCCTGATCTGTTGGCAGTGAAGCTGGTTGTTCTGCTGGAGTCAGTCCAAATGTAACCTTGCTCTGTTTTACCTGGTATTTCTTTATTTCTGCAGTGGTATTTAGCACTCTTCCAAGGTGGCAGAACAAGTTCAGTGCACGCTCCGTTGACGTGGCCTGTAGGACGGTGCAGATGTTGCGTAAAGGCTGAGGAGGGACCCCACTTAGAGGTACAGCAAAGTGAAGCTAGTTTGAACCTGAGACCCCCCAGTTCTCAACCAGCTCAACTGCTGCTGAGTCAAAATATGAACTCCACAAGCCAGGACAAACTTTGGCGTGCGGGCATGGCTTTGGGACTTGACAGTGAGACACAGAGAGACTGAGCCCTGAGAGGTGCTGTTTAATTCAGTGAGTGGTAAGTGCCTGGGTATTTTGAACAGCAGGCCGAGAAGGAAGGAGAAGAGAGATGAATGTTCCCATTGAAGTCAGTGGGAAGTATGCCAGGATCTGAAGGGAGAGAGGGATTTCAGCCTTTTAGGAATGGAAATGCTTCAGCTCGTTGAGAGGAGGCAGAGAGGTGATGCCAAGATGGAAAGAGCTGTCGAGTGTCTCGGGGTGTGCGCGTTCCGAGAGCCAGGAGGGCTGGGGAGGGATCCAGGCCCTCATTTCATCACTGCTGGCAGGAACTGGCCCTGGACAAGGACAGAGGGCTGGGCACTGGCCCCCAGCCCATTCCTTGGCACGAGAGGTGGGAGCATCCTGCCAGAATCCAGGGCTGGGAGCGGGGACAGAGAGAACTTTCCGGGAGACTTCCATCAGCAGGGGAGAAACACCCATGGCTGGTTCACATCGCTTGGTTTTCAAAAAAAAAAAAAAATTTTGTTTTCAACTTTCAAGTTAACGAGTCTCTCTCTGCATGTTTGAGCTCCCCTTTGTAATTAACATCTCTGAATATCTGTGAGTTTTGTAGGACTTTCTGGACAGAATATTCAAGATGTTCGAGGTGGGTAAATTGGGTGTGGATGGCTAAACTGCCTCCCTACCAAACTTTCAGGTTCCCTTACATTTTGCAAGGGACCTGAACTTTCTTTCCTTGATATGGTCCTTGATATGGTCCAGCCTATCTCTAACTTTTTTATTATTGTGATTATTTTTCGCTCACAAACAAGTGTCTAATTAGGTCTGCAACAGCCCTAGTATGAGTACATAAAGTTTAGCATTTTAAATATCTTTCTTTACTGCAAGTTTAAATAGTTGTACAGATAGTTTATAAGCACAATATTTTAAGAAAATAAGTGGCTGGTCTACTGGGCAGCCTTTGTGCCACTTCAGTGCTAGGAAGTTAAAAACAGAAAAAAAAAAAAAAACAAACAAAAAAAAAAAGAAAAAAACTTTTTGTGGTTTACTACTATTTCTGTGGAATAATTATAAAGTCTTGACCTTTTTAAATCAACCTCATTTGGATGCATCTGAACCAGCAGAGCTGTGTTATATTTTCTATCTTTGCTAGAACTTCTACAGAGGAGGATGAATATTTCTTCAAAAGTGGTTACAGTTACCAACGCATTGGAAACTCATAAAAATCAACTTATTTAAGCCTCCTGCCCCCTTTATGGAACAGCAAATATTTTGACTTAACATCTGTTACTGCGCTCTGTTTGTATTTGGGGAGTTCCAAGGAACCTTGTAATAAAAACGAAGCACCGAGGCATTTTGCTGTCAAGGAGTGCTGAGTTTTTCCAAGGGAGGTGTAGAAAATGGCAGTTCCACTCAGATAGGTCGATGCAGGCAACTTGAGGCCATCACACACTTTAAGAAGTGGGAAGAGAAAAAAAAAAAAAAAGGTAATTTAGCCATCATTNAAAAAGGGCGAAGCAGGGAACTTGAGGCCATCACACACTTTAAAAAGGGGGAAAAAAAAAAAAAAAAAAAAAGGTAATTTAGCCATCATTTGTCTTCCATTTGGTGATACGACAGAATTCAGTAAATAAACCACTGATGCCATGCTCTCTCTTTTTTTAAAATTGTTTTTCTTTTTGTTTCTTTGGGTACAGTTGCTATTACCTCTATAACACGTGCCAGAAATACATTAGGAAATAAATGCAGTAGTAAAAGAAAAACGTAGAAGTTGACTTTTAAAGCTGCTTTTTTTTGGATCACAACCTTCCTGTTGGTTGATCTTGCCCTGAGCAAGCGCTGACACACCCAGACACTCCCAGGTGAGATCGTCCCTTCCTCACACAGGTGTGGCTCCTGCTCGTGCATCTCTTCAGGTACTCCAAGAGCAGGTACAAAACGAGCAGATGAAAGAGCTGTAAGGGAATAGTTTTACTTTTCACGTTGTGTCCTATGAAGCAAAAAGGTAAGGAGACCTGAGGGGACCTACTTGGACCACCAGAATGCACCTCTGCCAAGTCGAATTTGGTCTCCAGCTCTGAGGGGTGGTTTAAACAAAAAAAAAAGAAAGCAATAGTAACAGATAACGCCGTGGCCTCCGAGTGTTTTCACCGGGGGGAGGAGAGAAGACCCATTTCTTTCATGCTACTCTGATAGTGAAAAACAAAGTCGTTAGAGATCTATGATATTCTGGGGTTTAGGATCAACTTTTGTTTATATACTGTAATTTAAATAAATTGCATTTACATGCCTAGTTTCTGTAATATTTGTGTATACAATACCAAAATCTTACAAGATGTAAATTGTGTATAACTGCACAGACTCCTTGCCCTAGGTGTCTGAGAATATTTTAAGTTTAATTCATATATTATAAAATGACTAGATGTGACTGTTGATTTACAGAATTTACATATCACAAAGAAGTTAATTATTTGTGGTACTTAAGTTAATAAAAAATAGTGATTTTTTTTTCTTTTCCTCTCAGTTCTTAAAAAGCATTACCCAGTTGATCTGGCGATGATTATGTGTATGAGCCACAAATATTGATAATTTTTCCATTACATTTTTTCGTTTCTTTTCTAGATATTAATATGTTTCTCGCTATAGTTTGTGTAACAACTTGTGTTCACGTTATCTATGTTGCTGTAATTTTTGTGCTTTAATTCCTCTTATTTCGACTGATTAAAAAAGAAAATCAAGCTCCTGTAACTTGCACTTTTCCCCAGTCCTTAACACTCTTGTATGGCAACCAAAATTACTGTAAGAAATAAATATAATATTGCACTAAGGGTGTGGTTCTGATTGCAAACAGAGAACACTGTCTGGATTTTTATTAAAAAAGAAAAAAAGAAGTTGCCAAAAAAAGTTGCAATTTGTTATTGAAAACGCATAAAATGCTTTAACAAAACGTAGATAGAACTAAGGGAAAATTATTGATTTATTGTTGGGAAAAGCATTTCCTGGGGGTTTTTTGGGGGGGTTTTTTGGGTTGGTTTTTTTTTTTGGTTAAAGCGTTCCTTATGCTGGATGTTCCTTTCATTTACTGAATTTCAGGAGTCATGCTTGAAATCTGCAAAACCAGGAAACTTTGAAAGGGAGAGGTAGAAAACTACATTACCTAATTGGTTGGGGGTTTTTTTGGTTTTTTTGTTTGTTTGTTTGTTTTTTGCCTTAAGGTGGAATTCCGAAATGCGTGGAATGTTCTTTGTGCGGGGAACGCACGCCCCGAGCTTTAGCGCTGCTGCTGCTGCTGCTCTGCGATTTCTCGAGGCACTGAAAAGTGGGGATTTGGGGTTTTTATTTCCCCGGGGGGCTGGAGTTCCTCTGGGGCAGAGCAGCTTTGCAGAGGGGAGGAGGGAACAGTACTCCTTGTCCGACTTTGTGCATCTTGTGACTTTAAAATCTGTACCAGCGGGCTCTGTTTGTACTGTGAATAAATGAGGCTGCAAATGGAAAAAAAACCAACCCAAACAAACAAAGAAACAAAAAGCAAGGAAACAATTCATATTTTCTTTTGGCTTGAGTTAAAGATTTGTTTTTCTATCCTGAAATGGTGATGCAATGAAGAGGTTTTTTATTTTTATTTTCTGAGATATTGGAATAAATGCCTAGAACTGTTGCCATTTGGTTTCATATGTTCCTTAACTATGATTCTCTTCTCAGCTGTCATTCCAGCTTATCATTTTTGTAGCCCCCCGTTATTATTTCTCTCATGATTTCCTAACAACAATTAGATGGCAGCTTTGTTTTGTTAAAAACATAAACTAGAACCAGCCTGTTTGGGGTTTTTTTATTTACTTATTTCAGGTATTGTGACAAACATCTGTGTATCCAAATAAAGTCAGGTATTTCCAGTGCAAAACAAAGAATGCTTTGCAATTGTCACTGCTTGTTGGCCAAAGAAATGAGAAGAGTTGATCATTGCTGTTGTTGTGTACATTGTATCAATGTGTTCTGCTTTATTCTTTGGTTTCTGTATTTTTTTCTGTATTTTTTTCCTGTATTTTCCTGCATTTCATGGACTTTCATCCCCTCTGTCCTTGGCTGGGCCACCCAGAGTAGCACGATTGTAACAACACTTCAGAATGTGTGATTTTTTTTTTTCTTTTTAAAAAGAAACAAACAACAAAAAAATTGTACGTGCCTTATAATTTTCCACCTGGATCAGCTACACTGTATTTCACATAAAAAGCTTTATCTTCAAGGTGTTCAGTACCTGACAGAGTGCTGGGCTTGGAGTGAGCTCCGTGTCACTGCTTTAGGAAACACTGAGGAGCTGCAGTGATTCAGACCTTATCTCACCACATTTTTGGCATCGTGAGCCTGATTTCAAGTCTTCTATTCAAATCAAGCAAGAGGGGGAAAAGAAATGAGATGAGACTGTTATTTTGGGTTCAGTTCACTGCCATAAATCCTGGGTGGTTGGTGCCGTTGATGTGGCTGTGTTTCACAGACAAGGTAACGATGATAAATAAATAAACCAAGTGGACTTTATGCCATTGAGTCTGCCACAAACTGGTTCTGTGCCACTGACATCTAGTGGAACCTGATGGACACTGTCTCAGAGCAATACCAGACCTTTTAAAATATTTATTTATTTACTTTCAACTACTGTCATTCTTTCTACAAGAAGCTGTTTTAGAAAATTTTGTATCGTTATTAATTAGGTTGGCCTCAGTATTTAAGTCACAGAAAGGCTGACTGTATAATTACACAAATTATACACGAATGAGAAGTCTTTAATGTGTTTTCTGGTCTCTCTGTGCTTATGTTTTCTCAGTTTTCCGTTTTGAACGTCAGCATCTCCATGTGATACTTCATCTGCATCTGGCATGGTTTTTAATGGGAATATAGGTTTTGTCTCCAGTACTGTAAACCTGGGACTGTTTTGAACCATTTCTGACTACAACCTGATGAACAACAGCCTGTTCAGCTCCAAATTGTGAAAAAAAATGTGTTTTGAGGTTAGGAAGCAGTTCAGAACAGCTGGGGGGGGGGATTTCCCTGCTGCACTTGCAGTGCTGAAGTTTGGTTTCTCCAGTAAAATTCCAGTTGTTTTTTTCCTCAGGACTGATGCCAGGAGGAATCCGTGCACGTGTGTGTGAGTTCTTGTACGCTTTCAATGTAAAGGTCCTTGGGCAGCCTTAGAAAACAATGTACAGATAGGACACCAGTGTTGCATGTGCTTAAACCTGTACTGGAATCAATGTCGCCGTGTACCTGTTTGCTTTGGAAATCTGAAGAGAATACAATATACAGAAACCTCAAAATCTACCTCATGTTTTAATGGGTTCTTTTCCACTGGTGTTCTCCCGTTGCCTGAATGTCTCTGAGCGTTCCCTGCCGGCTTCAGGGAATGGCCAAGCCTGGCTCTCCCCACCCAACCCGCCCCTGGAAAATCCTAAGTGAGGAACTGCTGGGGCTCTATCGTTCTTCTGTCCTTTTGTTGTGACCCTGTGGTGCAGCTTGGGGTCTCTTTTGGGGTCAGACCTGCAGTGGCAAGGGCGAGGTGAGGGCTCCAAGAGATCAGACAGAAAGGGGGCTGAGACAGAACTCACTTATCATTTTCTCATTTTTGTTATTGATGTATTTATCACTTACCGTTTACTGGTCACGGTGCTGATGAGTGAACAACAATCACTTCATTTTTATCTGGGCATAGTCAAATAGTGCAAAGAAATACTATTACATTTAGATTTTTTTTTTCAAGCTGTGCTGCATCCCCTGCTCTCCACTTGCTCTGTCTCAGTAATTTTCTTTCTTTCCAAAGCAGTGGGTGTCAGCTTTAGTGTGTGCAGCATTCTGTAGGTTCAGCTGGTTCACCTGTAGGACTTTTAGTGCCCCGGTGAGACACATTTACAGGTGTATACTTCACCTGAGGTCATTTGAAATCTCCAAAAATGCTCATTTTCTGCACTGCAGAGAAGGCACAAAGCAAGGGCAGGTGACTCCCTGAAGCTACTTTTCAATTTTTAGGAAAGGAGTTTTCTTCCAGAGGCCGGTTCCTCCCCTCTCTGTGCATTCAGAGCAGACCATGGACGTGCCTTCGGTTTTCTGTCCTTGGGCACATCCCCGCTCCAGCCGCTGACCTTGGTGCTGTTGTGTGACCCTTGGGGACAGAGCCACCCGCAGCGGAGCTGCCCCTCTGTGTGTCGCCTGTCTGTGCTGCTGACCAGGCTGCTTTATCCCAGGGAAAAAACACTTGGAAAGCCCAGAGCCACGGGAACAGGGAAAATTTGCTTGTGGCACGCACACCGGAGAATCCCGCCAGGGATTCCACGGGACCGCTGTGTCGGAGCAAAGAAGAGAAATTTGGCTTGGCAAAGACTTGTACAATACCCAGCCACAAAAAAAAAAAAAAAAAAAAAAAAAAAAAAAAAAAA